>APFE030882180.1:0-12539 GCA_000404065.3 Pinus taeda | reverse complement strand
ATCCAAATCTCCAGCCCAGTCTGCATCAACAAAGCCATGAATATCCAACACTTTGTCCAATCCTGGTCTTCCTTGGTAGCATAAACCATAATCACTAGTGCCACGCAAATACCTGAAAACCTGCTTCACTGTTATCCAATGCTCCTTTCCTAGTTTTGAAATAAACTTGCTCAATACTCCCACTGCATGTGCAATGTCTGGTCTAGTACAGACCATTGCATACATCAGGCTACCGACTGCACTTGCATATGAACATAGGACATGTCCTCTTCCTCTTCTTGTGTCTTGGGACACTGTTCAATAGATAACTTTACACCTACAGGAATAGGAACCTTCACCAGTTTACTATCCTGCATATTAAATCTCTGCAATATTGTCTTGACATACTTCCTTTGGTTTAAGCAGAGCTTCCTCTTTTCCCGATCTTTTTTTATTTCCATGCCCAAAATATAGTTTGCAGCACTAAGATATTTCATGTTGAATTTGGAGGAAAATTAGGCTTTCAAATCCTGGATAATTTCTTTATCATTTCCAACCAGTAACATATCATCCACATACAAGACCAAATAAATAACATGGTCACCAATTAATTTAAAATACACATAGTGATATGTTTTGCTTCTGGTGAAGCCAAGTCCGTGTATAAATGTATCAAATTTCTCCTACCACATTCTCGGTGATTGTTTTAACCCATACAGAGACTTCCTTAACTTGCATAACAGTTCTTTCTTACCCTTCACCGTCAAGCCTTTAGGTTGCTTCATGTAGATTTCCTCTTCCAGATCCCCATGAAGAAATGTTGTCTTCACATCCATCTATTTTACCTCAAAATCAAAAGCAACAGCAACAGATAAAAGTAATCTAATAAAAGCTACCTTCGCAACAGCAGAAAAAATATCACCAAAACCAATTCTCGGCACTGGGGAATAACCTTTTACTACCAACCGAGCTTTGTATTTCTCCACCTTTCCTTTTGCATTTGTCTTCTTCTTGAACACCCATTTGCTGCTAATGGGTTTCATTCTAGCCGGCAACTCCACCAGATCCCAAGCCTCATTTTTGTGCAAAGAAGCCATTTCATCAACCATGGCCTCTTTCTCGAGTTTTCCATCCTCTGAATCTACTGCTTCCTTCACAGTTATGGGATCATCATCACTAATAGATAAATAAAAAATTCAAGAGAAAGCAGATGGACTATACCGTTTTGGCTGCCTTCTTTCTCGAAATTATCTTCTCACACTCAAAGTTTGTGGCTCTTCATCTTCTGATTCCTCCTCTGTTGTAGAGTCTGATTCTTCCTCCTTTAGCTCAAACTCTATCTTCTCAGGTTCCTTTGGTTGGACTTCATTTTTGTTAACATCTTTCAACTCTCTGAACACCACATCTCGGTTGTACACAACCTTCCTTGTTATTGGGCTCCAAAGCTTATAACCCTTTCAACCATCCTTATACCCAATAAATATGCACTTTTCAAATTTACTATCCAACTTGGTTTGTTTCTCGTTTGGAACATGTACATCTGCATCACATCCAAATACCCTCAGATGTGAAAGAGAGGGTTTCTTACCAGTCCATACTTCTTATGGAGTCTTATCCTCCAATGCTGATGAAAGTGATCTATTGACTAGGTAACATGCTGTCTCCACTGGCTCTACCCAGAATTCCTGTCCTAACCGGATGCCACTGAGCATGATTCTTGCCCTTTCCATCAATGTCTTGTTCATTCTTTCTACATCTCCATTTTGTTGAGGTGTATATGGAGTAGTATTCTGCTGTGCTATACCACACTTCTTATAGAATTCTTCAAATTCCTTACTACAAAACTCTCCACCATTATCTATTCTCAACACCTTTATGTTCTTCTATGTCTCTGGTTTTCCACCAGAGCCTTAAATTCTATAAACCTGTCAAAGACTTTAGATTTCTTCTTAAGGAAATATATCCATGTATTCCTTGATAAGTCATCTATAAATGATACATAGTACACAAACTTACCCAGTGATGGAACCTTCATAGGTCAAAACACATCACTGTGCACAAGCTCTAATATATGTATCGTCCTCTTACAACCAGAGGGGAAACTCACCCGATTCTGCTTCCCATATACACAATTTTCACAGAAATCAAAATCTAGAGAGGTATTAGTCATACCTTCTACCATACCTTTACCATGAAGTATTTGAAGGCCCTTCTCTCCAATATGTCCAAGCCTTTGATGCCACAACATGGTCTTCTCTCCAGAGACCACTAGATTTTCTGCTCTATTTTCAGGAACCATAGAATTGTTGCACCCATAAATAACAATGCTACCTTGTAGCTTGTACAGAGTTCTAATCAGAACTCCCCACATCAATACTAGTGCTCCCTGAACCATTTTGCAGGTATTCTTCTCGAACACTATTTTTACACCTGCATCATCCAGCTTGCTTACAGAAATCAAATTTCTGGCTAATGCAGGAATATGCAGAACACCCGGAAGTGTTCTAACCCTTCCACCTTGCAATTTCAACTTTACTTTTCCGCGACCAACGATTATAGCCTTCCTATCATCCCCTAAGAAGACATCACCACCATCGTATTTCTCATACTCACAGAACCACTCTCTATGGGGAGTGAAGTGAAAGGATGCACCTGAGTCAATCAACCATGCATCATGATCTACATGTGTATATGAAGAAGCCAAGTACACATCCCCACCTTAATCTTAGGTGGTTTTCACCATTGCAGAAGGAGCATCATCAAATCCGTTTCATTTGTCACGAGTTTTAGATTTACAGTCCCTTTTGTAGTGCCATTCCTTTCCGCATTTCTAGCACACCACCTTTACAGGTTTATCTAGAGATTTAGATCTCCCTCTAGATTTAGATCTCCCGCTCGATGACTTATTTTTGTTTCTGTTCTGGGACCATCCTCGTACAGACAAGGCATCACCATTCTGGCTCTCCATATTTTTCGATCTCATCTCTTCCGTCAGCAAGGATGAGACTATTTCATCAAACTGCAAGGCAATTGCATTGCTACCTATTGCAATAACCAAACTATCCCACGAATCTGGTAGAGAACACAATAAACTAATGCACTTATCTTCATCTGAAATTGTGATATCAATAGACGATAACTGACTTAGCACAGTATTAAACGCATTTATATGCTCTGTCGTCGAGTCTCCATCTTTCATCCTCACGTTATACAACTTTCTTCGTAGGAACAGTTTATTCACCAGAGACTTAGATTGGTACAAAGTCCCTAACATGTCCCACAAAGCCTTCACTGTAGCTTCCCCTAATACATTTAGCAATACTGAATTTAAGACACACAATCGTATTGTGCTCTTTTCCTTCCAATCCACCTTCTTCCATTCTTCATCAGACACTCCCGTTGGTTAGCACCTGGATCGATCGTGATCTTCCACCAACAGATCTTCCATTTTGAATTTCCACGAGTCAATACTCTAAACATTAAATTTCTCGATCTCTATCTTTCCATTGCTCACTATCTTCTTTCACCACTAAAATCAATCTCGCAGATCTTCCATTGAACAAGGTCTACCACTGGCCCGAGCGAAACCCCTCAGCAACAAAGGCTTCCCCTTGAAGCCAAAGCAACTCTGATACTAAATATAGGTTTTAACCCCATACATAAATTACCTGCATACAAATTCTAAAACACAAAAAATAAACAATGTGAGAGCATAACACGTAAAACAGATATACACTGAGATTTTCCCCTAGATCCCAAATCTGGGACTAACAGCTCGATTTTTCATTATATTCCTTTCAATGTTATAATACATATTTATACATGCCGAAGCATCCAATACCATGGACTGAAAACCATCACATCCATAAGCATGGACCGAAAAATCATGCACAAAACCATAGGTAGGTCCGTCCATCCTAACATAGGGTCCAAAACCAAAATTTTCCAAGGCTGTACCCAGACCCCCTATGACTCCCCCCGCTACGTAATCGGTGCAACGAAGGGGGGCTCCACTCCCCTTCTAACCCCCTGGTTAACTACATGGGCTAGTTGTGGAAAGAATATAACACAACCCAACATACAAGAAGATAAGTACCACAATCATTAGATGTTTTGATGAAAACATTGTTAATGCCAATGACTTGATCACATTTAAGATTAAGCATATGGAACTTTTCATGGGTAAATAATCCAGTTGAATCAGTAGGAGGGATTCATTGAACATTTGTAACATGTTCCTCCTGACCTATGGAAGATTGACAATTAAAAAAATCATGAACAATGGATTCAATATTTTTATCTTGTAATTGGGACACCACACCATCCTGTATCTAATTGTAGTTAAATCCAACATGTTAAATATCTAAGGGATTGAAAGAAACTGCTAGCATAAAATTCTCATCAAACACATATGAGTACAATGAATTGTGTGTCAAAGGTGAGGAAAGTTGAAAATAATTAGGAGTAGAAACATAAGTTACAAATGAATCTTATTCAAAATTCAAATTTTGCACACTCATTTAAGCTTTCAACAACAATGCATCATCATGCATGTTATTCTCTGTAGGATCATTTGAAAATCCACTTTCACCCACAACAATGCCTTAGTGATAGAAGGGGAGTGTGTGTAAGGGAATATCATGACGAGGATGAAGATTGATTGAATCAACATAAATTTCATCAGAATAATGGTCAAAGAATGACATACTAATGTAATTTTCTTTATTTTTCTTCTTCAATAAGGTATATTAAATCTTCAAAAGTCTGATTGTTTGATTCTTCTAGTTTTGCATCTAGAGATGTATGGATAAGAGGAATTTAGGGATAATCTTGATTTGAAATATTATCCCAATCCAAAATTGGAATTTGCAAACAATTATATCAAAGCCTTGCAAATCTAAGTCTTCTTGAGGAAGAAAATAATCATCTAATGTACTTGGTCACTCATCACTACTTATAACAGCAAAAACATGAATGCCATGATCATGGTTGTCTAAGGTTTCAACTTGAGTAAGGATTTTTAGATCATTTGACTAGTTATGAGGATCAAAAGATGATTGATCATCATTTTTACATGGAGGAATCTGAAAGAGGGAAGTAATATGGAAAGTGTCTTCAACCTTTTGCTCCTGTACCTGTGAGATATAGCCACCTTGTACTTGATCACCATGTGAACCAAAAAACTAAGAATCAAAATTATTTGGAGCAATTACTGGTGGAGAATATTGATTAAGAGAATCGAGATATAAAGGGACATGAGTTGCAAATGATAGAGGATGAAAAGTATCCATTGAAGAAAAACTACTTTCCATTGAATCAGATTCAAGATTAAGATTATACATGTTAGTGTTATCTTGAAGAATCAAGGGATCAACCTTCACATTAGATTCAATGGAATGATGAGAAACATTAAATGTTCTTTTAATAAAGATCGGTTCATGGAAAGAAGATGAATGTAGGAGAAATAGATCAACACTTTGGTTTTCATGTTTCACAACTCCAACCTTGGCATGAGGAACCATTTTTTTCGGTAATTAGAAACTAGGACAAGGAATAAAAATAGTAATAGATTCCTCCTCTAAGAATGGAGGTGCCTCATGATTGAGAAAAGTTGGAAGAGAAAAATCAATAGCAGAATCTGATTCAAATTGTTTCACCGAGATTGGAACCAAACACTGAAAATTCTCACTCATGAAATCCCAATTGGCATCTTCTTTGGAAAATTCATAGAAAAGGTGAAGAAACCAATCAAATAAATACTTTAATGTTCCATTGGATTTCATTCTAAGTTGATTAATCCTTTTATATACATATTTATAATAATACATATTAGAATCTTCACGAAACTTCTTAACAAGTTGCTCAAATCAATGAATAGAAGTAGCTGGTAATGTGTGAAACCAATGCTTCACAAAAAATTCAAGTGTGAGGTTGAACAATCTAGCCATGACATCCTTACAATTTATTCCAGTAGAAAGACAAAAATGAAAAAAATGAATCATATGTCCAAGCATTGTTAGTTCACCCTTCCCATCGAATTTAAATTGAGACAAGCCATGAATAATTTCCACGGGGATTGTAAGATAAATTTATCTGGAAAAACATAATAGAATTAAGATTTGGGAATGATCCATTTCAAGTTAAAGATTTAAAATAGACTCATTGGGCTCAGCTTGTCATATGCCCTCCTTCTAGCACGAGTTGTTGATGGTGCTAGACATCCTCCAACATAAGGGCTCTCGTTGGTATGAAGTCCCAACTAGACGTCACAACATTTTGACTAGGATCCCCTTCGAGATAATAGGCCCAGTCACTATAAGTTAAAGGTTTCCCTTGGTTGCAATAAACAACATAAGGGAGTATGCACATAAACTTTGAAACAAGCAAGTAAGTTGACACTGTGAAGCATACAATTGCAATGTATATAAGGTACTTTCATGGATGGTAAGGGAGAAAGTAATATTTTCAAATAAAACTAATAGTACACGAGCATAGACTCAATTTTTAATTAACCTGAAAAATTGTTCACAAGGTAACAATGATCATAAAAGTAAGTAAAAACACACATTCAACAGGATGCATACCAAAACCAATGAAATAGTACATTTTATTTAGCTCATATGAATACAAACATATACCGCAAATGAAAATAATAGTCTTACAAATTCCATAATGTGTGCATGAAAGTTTGTTGGTTATGAGAGCTTCAAATATTAAGTGCAAGTTTCAAGATACACAATTACAACAATTCAACACTAGCCCAACAGTGGAACATTAAGTCACCACTTTCTCCTCCAAAGAATGATCTTCTCTCCTATGCCAACCTAGAGAAGCCAAGGTGAAAAGCCCTTTTCAAGAGAGATGAGGGTTTATTTATAGCAAATGAGGTGACTATTCAACTCCCATATGACTATTCACCTCCCATATGACTCTTCACCTCCCTCATGATTCTTGAGATCCCATATGAATTTTAAGCTTCTATGTGATCTTCGAGCTCCTACATGACTCTAGGACTTCCTAGTGACTTTCCACATTCCATTTGTGACCCTTGGGATTCCAAACATTATACATTTTTCTCTTGTTTGGAAATACAAAATTACATTCCAAAAATTGTGGCAAAATACATGGACAACATAATACTTTTGTGATGACACTTTCAGAGAAGCCATGAGTTGGCGACTATGACATTAGGCTACATTATAATGTATTAGGTTCCAAGTTCTCCTATTTGTTGCTCTGTCTTCAATCCTTAATAATAGATCTAGATTTTACTTCATCTTCACCCTCTAAAGGGTCACGATAAGTATTAGAACCTTCTAAGTGAAGATGAGCTGCCATCTCTATATCTTGGTTCCAGATTCCTTTACTCCTACATGATAGCACCTTTGTGTCTCATCTCCAAAACTGTCCTTCTCATAACCTCTTCTTGATGACCTCCTTAAGAATCATCCTACCATGATAGTTTGATCACACCTACAAATGGCATTCATGCATGACAAGACAACATCAGTCCTGAAATCACCTATCCTATCTTATACAAATGCTATCTATGGTGGGATAATGTGCATGGTTAGGACGCAGGGAGCCAGGGCCTGGAAACTCTTATTGCATAGTGCGCAATAAGAAGGGAGGGGCAAGAAATGATTTGTGCGTTGGGAAAGTACAAGAGTCAAGGATATCAATCCTAGGTGTTGTAACTTTGTAGTGCAAAGTGGATGAGCAGGAAGCTATATGAATTGTGTAGTTTACTTTTTCATGGGTCTAGAGATGACCCACTATCTACTGAGACTGCACAATTCACAATACAAGGCAGGATTGATCAAGGACTATTCATTGCGAAAGTTTAGTAGACAAGAATGAAAATATTGAACACTATGATTGTGCAATGCACAATGATTGATGAAGAGGATCTAGCTATTACGTGAGGGTTGCAAGGGTTTAAGAATGACCTTACTTTCAACTATGACAATGAAATGTGCAATGAAGACAAGAATGATCAAGGATTGTGCAATGGGTAAGTGTAAGTAGCAAGGTTGAGGGTCTGAGTTATAAATTTGTTCAATGTGCAGTTGAAGGAGGTTGTCCTCTAATATTACACAATGCACAATTACAAGAGATAAGGACTTCATCATTGTGGCTTATAAATGCACATCGTTCTCATCACCTAGCTAGAAGTTGAATGTGCTCATGAGTTGCGCAGGATGTGAGGATATAGAAGAACTCCAAAATTGACTATGTGCGAGATCAATGAGAAAAGAGAATAAAAGCATGTGATAGGTCTTGAACATGACCACACACATATATACACCAATGTATATAGCAAGAAGATACACAGTACCGAAAACTAACATGCATATAGCAAGACGATAATAGAGTGACACTTATCTCCAAGTGTGACACTTAATATGTACCTTTACAAGACAAATGTCGACTACAACTAAAAGGTGCACTATGCCATAAGAATGTGTCCAACAGATGTTCTACTGATAAATAGCATCAACTGGTGCAAGAGAGTGCCTTGGCGTTGCCTCTAGATGGTTTTCCATGGTTCTCCTAAGATGTATCAAAACAAGAAAAAGCGACACTTGAAAGATTAAAAGCGACACATGCAAACACAAGCAAAACATAGGTGACACGTGAAAGAATTAAAAATAGACAAAATGAAAATTGCAAAAGATAGAGCAAGTAAAAATGACACATGTAAGAGAAAAAGGAAGCAAAAGTGACACTTACAAAAGAAAAATTACAGTTGGGAAACTCACCTAGAATATGGGGCATTTACAACCATGAGTGAGAGAATTCTCCTTATATTCCAAGAGTGCATAGAGCTCAAAAGAAAAATATGAATATGAAGATGAGCTCTAGACTAGACTCTTTATACAAGGAAAGAAAACATGCAATTGGGGTTAAGATTGGTGAGTGCGCTTAGTGCATGTCGGAAAACTAGGAGCCAAGAGTGAATTGACTGACTTGAAGAAGTACAATCTCACTGTCAACAAAGTTTGCACAATCTCTACCTACAAAGGATGCCCTTACATTGCTGTTGTCCCTAAGGATTACACAATCTCTATCTCTAGGGACTACATAAGCATGGCCCATAAGGACCGCAAAGAAGACATTTCATCAACCATGGCCTCTTTCTAGAGTTTTCCATCCTCTAAATCTACTGCTTCCTTCATAGTTATGGGATCATCATCACTAATAGATAAAGAAAAAATTGAAGAGAAAGCAAATGGACTATACCGTTTTGGCTGCCTTCTTTCTCGAACTTATCTTCTCACACTAAAAGTTTTTGGCTCTTCATCTTCTGATTCCTCCTCTGTTGTAGAGTCTGATTCTTCCTCCTTTAGCTCAAACTCTATCTTCTCACGTTCCTTTGGTTGGACTTCATGTTTGTTAACATCTTTCACCTCTTTGAACACCACATCTCGGTTGTACACAACCTTCCTTGTTATTGGGTTCTAAAGCTTATAACCGTTTAAACCATCCTTATACCCAATAAAGATGCACTTTTCAAATTTACTATCGAACTTGGTTTGTTTCTCCTTTGGAAGATGTACATCTGCATCACATCCAAATACCCTCAGATGTGAAAGAGAGGGTTTCTTACCAGTCCATACTTCTTATGGAGTCCTCCAATGCTGATGAAAGTGATCTATTGACTAGGTAACATGCTGTCTCCACTAGCTCTACCCAGAATTCCTGTCCTAACCCGACGCCACTAAGCATGATTCTTTCCCTTTCCATCAATGTTTTGTTCATTCTTTCTACATCTCCATTTTGTTGAGGTGTATCTGGAGTAGTCTTCTCTTGTGCTATACCACACTTCTTATAGAATTCTTCAAATTCCTTACTACAAAACTCTCCACCGTTATCTATTCTCAACACCTTTATGTTCTCCTATGTCTCTGGTTTTCCACGAGAGCCTTAAATTCTATAAACCTGTCAAAGACTTTAGATTTCTTCTTAAGGAAATATATCCATGTATTCCATGATAAGTCATCTATAAATGGTACATAGTACACAAACTTACCCAGTGATGGAACCTTCACAGGTCAAAACACATCACTGTGCACAAGCACTAATATCTGTTTCGCCCTCTTACAACCAGAGGGGAAACTCACCCGATTCTGCTTCCCATATACACAATTTTCACAGAAATCAGAATCTAGAGAGGTATTAGTCATACCTTCTACCATACCTTTACCATGAAGTATTTGAAGGCCCTTCTCTCCAATATGTCCAAGCATTTGATGCCACAGCATGGTCTTCTCTCTAGAGACCACTAGATTTTCCGCTCCACTTTCAGGAACCATAGAATTGTTGCACCCATCAATAACAGTGATACCTTGTAGCTTGTACAGAGTTCCAATCAGAACTCCCCACATCAATACTAGTGCTCCCTCAACCATTTTGCACGTATCCTTCTCGAACACTATTTTTACACCTGCATCATCCAGCTTGCTTACAGAAATCAAATTTTTGGCTAATGCAGGAATATGCAGAACACCCGGAAGTGTTCTAACCCTTCCACCTTGCAACTTCAACTTTACTTTTCCGCGCCCAACGATTCTAGCCATCCTATCATCCCCTAAGAAGACATCACCACCATCGTATTTCTCATACTCACAGAACCACTCTCTATGGGGAGTGAAGTGAAAGGATGCACCTGAGTCAATCAACCATGCCTCATGATCTACATGTGTATTTGAAGAAGCCAAGTACACATCCCCACCTTCATCTGAGGTGGTTTTCACCATTGCAGAAGGAGCATCATCAAATCCATTTCATTTGTCACGAGTTTTAGATTTGCAGTCGCTTTTGTAGTGCCCTTCCTTTCCGCATTTCTAGCACACCACCTTTACGGGTTTTCCTAGAGATTTAGATCTCCCTCCAGATTTAGATCTCCCACTCGATGACTTATTTTTGTTTCTATTCTGGGACCATCCTCGTACAGACAAGGCATCACCATTCTGGCTCTCCATATTTTTCGATCTCATCTCTTCCGTCAGCAAGGATGAGACTATTTCATCAAACTGCAAGGCAGTTGCATTGCTACCTATTGCAATAACCAAACTATCCCACGAATCTAGTAGAGCACCCAATAAACTAATGCACTTATCTTCATCTGAAATTTTGATATCAATAGACGATAACTCACTTAGCACAGTATTAAACGCATTTATATGCTCCGTCATCGAGTCTCCATCTTTCATCCTCAGGCTATACAACTTTTTTCGTAGGAACAGTTTATTCACCATAGACTTAGATTGGTACAAAGTCCCTAACATGTCCCACAAAGCCTTCACTGTAGCTTCCCCTAATACATTTAGCAATACTGAATTTGAGACACACAATTGTATTGTGCTCTTTGCCTTCCGATCCAACTTCTTCCATTCTTCATCATACACTCCGGTTGGTTAGTACTTGGATCTATCACGATCCACTGATCTTTATCCACCAATAGATCTTCCATCTTGAATTTACACAACTCAATACTCTAAACATTAAATTTCTCGATCTCTATCTTTCCATTGCTCACCATCTTCTTTCACCACTAAAATCAATCTCGCAGATCTTCCATTGAACAAGGTCTACCACAGGCCCGAGGAAAACCCCTCGACAACAAAGGCTTCCCCTTGAAGCCAAAGCAACTCTGATACTAAATATAGGTTTTAACCCCATACATAAAATACCTGCATACAAATTCTAAAACACAAAAAATAAAAAATGTGAGAGCATAACACATAAAACACATATATACAGAGATTTTCCCCTGGATCCCAAAACTGGGACTAACAGCTCGATTTTTCATTAGATTCCTTTCAATGTTATAATACATATTTATACATGCCGAAGCATCCAATACCATGGACTGAAAACCATCACATCCATAAGCATGGACCGAAAAATCATGCACAAAACCATAGGTACGTCCGCCCCATCCTAACATAGGGTCCAAAACCAAAATTTTCCAAGGCTGTACCCCAGACCCCCTATGACTCCCCCCACTACGCAATCGGTGCAACGAAGGGGGGCTCCACTCCCCTTCTAACCCCCTGGTTAACTACGTGAAATAGTCGTGGAAAGAATATAACACAACCCAACATACAAGTAGATAAGTACCACAATCATTAGATGTTTTGATGAAAACATTGTTAATGCCAATGACTTGATCACATTCAAGATTAAGCATATGGAACTTTTCATGGGTAAATAATCCAGTTGAATCAGTAGGAGGGATTCATTGAACATTTGTAACATGTTCCTCCTGACCTATGAAATATTGACAATTAAAAAAATCATGAACAATGGATTCAATATTTTTATCTTCTAATTGGGACACCACACCATCCTGTATCTAATTGTAGTTAAAGCCAACATGTTAAATATCTAAGGGATTGAAAGAAACTGCTAGCATAAAATGCTCATCAAACACATATGAGTACAATGAATTGTGTGTCAAAGGTGAGGAAAGATGAAAATAATTAGGAGTAGAAACATAAGTTACAATTGAATCTTATTCAAAATTCAAATTTTGCACACTCATTTAAGCTTTC
>APFE030882175.1:2395-26113 GCA_000404065.3 Pinus taeda | reverse complement strand
AATATGTATTGTAACATTGAAAGGAACATAATGAAAAATCAAGCTAGTAGTCCCGGTTTTTGGATCCAGGGGAAATCTCTGTGCATATGTGTTTTATGTGTTATGCTCTCACATTGTTTATTTTCTTTGTTTTAGAATTCGTATGCAGGTAATTTCTATACAAGGTTAAAACCTACAGACTTTACTCCTTATGGGTCCAGCTTCCAAGAAGCATTGAGTAACCTGGGAAAAGTTTTAACCAAGTGTATTGAGATAAACCTGTCCCTCAGTCCCGAAAAATGTGAATTCCTGATGACTGAAGGGACTGTGCTAGGTCATACCATTTCTCAGCAAGGATTACAGGTGGATCCTAACAAAATTGCTATCATCCAAAGGTTCCACCTCCTCAAAAGGTATGACATGTTCAGAGTTTTCTAGGCTTAGTAGGATATTATAAAAGATTCATCAAAGATTTCAGTAAGCTAGCCTCGCCATTGTTTGGCCTCTTAGGGAAATATGTTGAGTTTAAATGGACTGATGACTGCCAAGGGGCTCTGGATGAGTTGAAATTTAAGCTGGTATCTGCCCCGACCTTGAGAGGTCCAAACTGGACCCTACCTTTCCACATCCACACCAATGCCTCGAACAAATCCATAGGGGCGGCCTTAGGACAAGTTGAGGAGAAACTACCATATGCCATATACTTTTTCAGCAAAAACCTGTCCAAGGCAGAAATGAACTATACTGTAACCGAGAAAGAGTTCCTGGCCGTAGTCCATTCCCTAAACAAGTTCAGACACTACATCACTGGTTATCAAACATTTGTACACACTGATCATGCTGTGATTAAATATTTAATGAATAAGCCTGATGTAAATGCTCGTATCATTGGATGGTTACTTTTGTTGTAGCAATTTGATCTGACCATTGTTGACAAGCCAGGTAAGGAAAATGTTGTTGCTGACTTCCTGTCTAGATTGAATTTGCTTGCAGGTGAAGAAGGGACAGTGGATGACCAGATGCCAGATGAACACCTGTTTGCTATCTCAGTACTCTCTCCATGGTTTGCTGATATAGAAAATTACTTGGTCTCAGCACAGTTCCCTCCGCATCTATCCTCAAAGGAGAAGAGAAGAATTGTGAGGAAGAGTGCCCCATTCACTTGGATCGGGGTCAACCTGTTTAAACTTGGCCCAGATCAGATCTTGAGGCGTTGTGTCTTTGACATCCTCCTAACCTATCACGATGGGCCCTGTGGAGGCCACTTTGCAGTAAAAAGGACTGCCTTCAAAATTCTACAGGTAGGCTACTATTGGCCTACTCTTCATCAAGACGTCAGAAGATACATCAGCCAGTGTGACCGATGTTAGAGGATGGGGAAACCGACTCCAAGGGATGAAATGCCCTTCCAACCTCAAGTGACCTTCGAGCCATCTGAGAAGTGGGGCATGGATTTTGTGGGTCCTATCAACCCTCCTTCAAAGCAAAGGTCTTACATCATTGTGTGCATTGACTACTTGACAAAGTGGGCAGAAACAAAGCAATCAAGGCAGCGATAGAAGAAAAAGTGGCTGATTTTTTAAGGGAAAATATCCTCTACAAGTTTCGCTACCCAAGAGAGTTAGTTACCGATCAAGGAAGCCAGTTCACCTCTAACTTGATTGAAGACCTGCTCGCTCATCACAAGATCAAGCACAAAACTTCCACCCCGTATCATCCACAAGCAAATGGGCAGGTGAAAGTCACTAATAGAGCATTGGAAGAGATTTGACTAAGGTGGTGAGCAGCAGTAGAAAGGATTGGGCAGATCGCCTGGTTGAGGCCACCTGGGCCTACAACACCACGTGGAAAACTACAACAAGTTTCACACCTTATGAGCTGGTCTACAGGAAGAAAGCTTTGTTGTCCATAGAGTTCGAGTACAACACATTGAAGATGGCAGCTCAGTTGGACTTAGATCTCAGCCATGCTTAACATGAAAGATTACTGCAGCTGAATGGATTAGATGAATAGAGAATGCAGGCCATCCTCCACTGAGAAGTAGTTCAACTCCAGAGGAAGATATGGCATGACCGGCACCTTAATGAAAAGCAATTCCAGCCAGGAGATTGGGCACTATTGTATGACTCAAGATACAAGGATTTCAAAGGGAAGCTAAGGGCAAGATGTTTAGGACCATATACAGTGGAGAAATGCAATGACAATGGTTCAGTACTTATCAGGACCATTGATGAGAAGCCATCCCCATGCTTGTCAATGGGCATCGATTGAAAATCTATAGGAAACCCCTTTCGAGGCAGGAGTTCATTGAAACTTTGGACAAATCAGTGCTGGTAGTGGAGCAGGGCCCTGCCTCTATTCCACCCACACCTTGATCATAAAAAAAAAAAGCAAAAAGAAATAAAAAAATAAAAAACAGGAATAAAAATATCCTTGGGTGAAAACCTATCTGAGGCGCCCAAGGTAGACAGTGAGGGTGAAAACCTCATGGAGGCGCCCCAGCTGTCTCTAGAAAAAATAATAAAATGGAATAAAAACATCCTTGGGTGAAAACATCTTCGAGGCGCCCAGGGTAGATAGTGAGGGTGAAAATATCATGGAGGCGCCCCAGCTGTCTCTAAAAAAAAAAAAACAGGCCTAATCTCTGTGAAATAATTGCAGGTTGCAAGGAATACATTGTAGGTAAGGAGGGTTGCGCAAAATGAGGATAGGGGTCTGTACCAAGCTACAGGACATCCCTATAGACACTCCCTCCATGGCCACTTGCCTTTCCTAGGATTTGATCACATTCAGGTCAAGATTCCACCTTCTACAGGAAGTTCTAGGCTTTCTACAGGAAGTTTTGTATTTCTACAGGAAACATCCCGTAGAACCTTTGAGCGAGCCAAATTCGATTTTGGAAGGGAATCTGAAGCTTGGAATCTATTGGTTAGGTCTGCAGCCACCCCTCTATTCCACCCATCACCATATGGCACCCTGTTCCATCTCTTTACACCTCCGTCACCCACCTAGTTATGTGTTCCTGCACAATCATACAAGAAACCTTGTTTGCCTCAGATTGACAACAAGAATTTTTAAGTGACAAGTCAAGCAACAAAGTCTCACACACTCTACTTGTCCAAGCTCCATCTAGACTCTTCATCAACGCATCTGGTCCTCGTCTGCAAAATAGCCCTGCTCGTTTAGCCTGCATCTCAGGAGGAGAAACAACTACAGGACATCCTACAGGAATCCTGTAGCAGCTGATCCCTCTAGAACACATACTCTGGAGGTAGGGACAGTTGAAATCAACACAGGGAACATGCAAAAGGCTCCTCTTGGACGTGAAAACATCCTCGGCGGCTAGAACCCAACAGAACCTGTGCATGCAACGTTTACAACTGAAGGATCGGGTTCCAAAATCTGTGCATACAACATCAACACATGAAAGAATGGGTTCTAGCACCCGTGCACAAAGAAGCAACAAGCAAAGCAGTGGTTCCAAGACCCGAAGTCTGCATAACGCGTCCACAACCACGCAGGTAAGTGTCTAAACTCATTCGTCAATTGCATAAACTATATTTAGAAAACTGCATGTTTGTGAAAATGGTTCAGATTGAATGGGATCGGGGGCCAGTCAAACTAGCCACCCTCAGCCAGTTACACAGCCTCGTGGGATCTGAACAAGCTCAGTTACGTTCAAAATTTCCAACGAGCCGTGCAGCCGACACGTGTGGAGTGTCCAGTCGGGGAAAAACGTCGGGACTGGCAGTGGTGGTGGCGATTAATGGTAGAGGGGAGGTGATGGCGGCCAGGGAAACGCAAAGAAATGATGGCCGTGACGTTGGATTAACGGTTCTGTCCGACCACCTCACCCCCTCACTAGGAATTTCACCGTAGTTAATAGATGCTTGGCTGAAGACTCTCACCACCCGCTGTTCATTTGCACTTGCAACGTCCTTAGCCAAAGTACACGTCCTCTGCTTCCACAATCTGTTAACATGTCATCCTCCACCAAGCTTTTCGGCCTGTTTCAAAAATCTCCTGTGTACTGGGCTCATTCAAGAGGTGCAATGACATCCTATAGAAGCCGACAAGAGTTCTACAGGAAGAAGCTCTACAGGAAGTACGACATAGATTTCCGGAGCGGAGAAGCCTGGACTTTTCTTCGTTGAATTTGGAGTTTTGAGAGAGGTAGGCTCGAAAACACTCTTCCATGCATGGTATGTTTCAAAAAGGTGGTGAATTGAACTATCTTGAATAGGAGAGTCAGAGACAAGTCTACCCGTGAGTCGAAAATAGTAGTTTTCCTGTGTGTTGCACGAAAGTTCTTAGTCGGTTCTGCGTCAAAATTCTCCTCCACGGTTCCTGTTAAAAAAAATTTCTCCTATAGAAAAGATAAAGCACTGTGAGGGCTAACCAATGTATGAAGAATTTGAATTTACATGGTTGTATGTATGCTGGGGATAAAAATTGAGCTCTGTACTCTGCTTGTGGAAACCTAATTTTTCCTTTTATACCTGGACAACTGATTTTTGGGCAACAAAAGCCTTAGAACCATGGAATTGGTGCAAATTAAAATTTAAACACCCGAGAGATCCTTTCTTGAAGTTCAAAGGAGGAAACCATAAACAACATTCCCTTTCTGCTCAGAGCATAAAACAGAGCACTCTCACCATGCTAGGGGGGTTTATCAAGAAGGAACCCTCGGATTCCAGTAAATTGTGTGAACATCCTGAGGTGGTGAACCTTTTCACCCGTGCCAATTGGATGACCTTTTGTGAAAAAATTCAGGGTCATGACGATGAGATAACGAAGGAATTCTTAATGTCCCTGCAACCAAAATCAAAGGCACAGGCCACAGTGGATTTCATAGGGTTGACCCTAAAGCTTACCCCTGAGCTCATTAGTCGAGTTACTGGTCTACCATTAGGGATACCCTAGGGTAAAGAGGAGAGGGAATTGGGCCAAAAAGCCAAGAAAGAATTCTTCCTACCCGAGGAACATCGTACAGAAGACAAGAACGGGGTCCGGAGAGCCAGCTTACATCCTCTTTGGAGCGAAGTCAGTCTCCAAATCATGAAATACATTACCTGTGAGGGTCGGTTCAATATTTTCTATGGCTATCATTTCTGGTTGCTGAGTGAACTAAGACATGGGTTGGATTTACCTCCTGAAAAGAAGTTGAGCATCCCCTATTTTCTTCTACAATCATTAATCGAATGTGGCACAAAATTGAAGGAAGGGACACCGGATCAGTTAGCCCATCATGGGCTCATCAAACTTTTAGTGGAAGATGCCCTCCACACCTACACTGTCCCCCTCTCTTGGGGGATTTTCCGCAACATGTCCAGAGATGACGATATTTGAATTCTGGCTGAGGAGCTCACCTCATCCAGCTGTGAAGAAGGGGAACACACCGAAGCAGGAAAGAAAACCGGTGGTAAAGAAACACAAGGCAAACAAACACAAAAAGGACAGAAAGAGGAACGGAAAAAGGGCCAAATTGCTGAGCCTGAAACTGTGGGAGGATCAATGGCACAAACACCCAGGGAGAAACAATTGTAGAATAGAGCGAAGAGGATTGAAGAAGTCCAAACAAAGGAGGGCACAACCAAGGCAACAACACAAAAATTAAAAGGAAAGACACATCTAGCCAAACCAAGGCAACCACACAGAAATTAAAAGGAAAGACACATCCAGCCAAGTAGATCGAAACAGCTGAAACAGTTTCTACAGGAAGCATGAAAATAGTTTCTACAGGAAGCATGAAAACAGTTGACACAGGACTTTCTACAGGAAGCATGGAAACAGAGCAGCAAAAGGAGAAATCACTTGAGATTTTGGCCAGGGAGGCAGCAGCTGTACTGGCTGCCTTAAGCACATCTCCAAAACAAAAAGGGTAGCGAAAAAGGGAGCCTTCCATGTATTTTAAGGCAAGAAGGAGCACGCGAATAAAAGATGGAAGACCCCAACCACAGTCAAAAGAGCCAATTAAGATTGAGGACACCACAACTAAACAAAAGGAAAGGTCTCCTTCAAAGGCATCCATCACCTATGAACGGGGAAGCCCGAAAACGTCCACTTGGAGAGAAAGGATTAAAATGATGGACACAAAGACCTCTCTACAGGAAGTTGAGATAGTTCTACAGGAAACGTTGGCTAGACTAAAGGAGACTGAGGAATTGGAAGAAAAGGCAGCTAAATCATCACAGGAGGAAGAAAACACTGAGAACATTGTGGAACCAAGCCCCCAGCCCAGCTTGGGCTCCTACTATAACCTGTTAGAGGCCAGAAAGATAATTCCCCAAAAATTCGCGGTGCCACTTTTCTTTGCACTAGAAGAAGAAAGAGTGAGGACCCACACTTGGATGAAGATTGCCAAGTCCAAGGGTGTGGCAGATATAGTTCCCCTGGAGGAACAACTCAAGGAGGTAAGAAAGGAATTGGCTATGGTAAGGCATGTGGAAAGCAGCTAGCGGGCCAAGCTACAGGAAGAAAACGAGCTGCTTAAACAACAGCTACAGCTACAGGGACACTATAAGGAAGACAGGCCCCACACCTTGGGAGAAAAACAGAAACAGGAAAAGCCCACAACAAACAAAGAAACCCCTGATGAACAACAGGGAAGATATGGGTTGCAGGCTGAAATTGAGGCACTAACTAGGCAGCTACAGGAGAAGGAATTGCAAGCAGCACAGGAGATACAGTCTCTAAGGCAACAGGTACAAGAGAAGGAGGCCCAGCTAGCCTACATGGCCAACTGGGCAGTGGAGGAAATGCAGTGTAGGCAAGCTACCAAATCATATGCCTTATACCTTAAGGATCAGTGGTTGCAGTTCCAGATTAACACCTTGGCCCAAAGGGGCATCACTCCATTTCAAAATTACCATCAATTCATGGCTTTATGTGACAATAGCTCATCAGATGACAAGGCCAAATTATCAGAGTTCTACCTACACAACTTGGCCCTTCCGAACATGAATTTGTGGGATCCCAACGCTGCGGTAGGAGATGTGCAACTGATGGCCATGGCCTCTTAGCTAAATCATGAAGAAAAGAGAGCAGCAGAGGTCCGAAATGTTATGGACAGGGAACTAAAGGAGCCACTAATGATCAGAGCAGAGCCGGAGGATCCCTCAGCATTAATATACGCCCACCAACACTTGGCCAATGACTCTCAGGCCCTACCAGATTACATTGAATGACAAGCTCAAGCCATAGCCCACTTTGAGGACATGGAGAGACTGTTGAGGGATAACTGTGTTCATGCTTGCACCCAGAGGTGGAACACACTGTCCCACAACCTAAAAGTAAGAGAATACCACTCCCAACAAGGATGAGGGAGGCCTTGGTAAGGGTACCCCTCTACAAATAGTCCATGCAGAATCTTCAGGCCAACTGGATCGGCCTCAAGTTCATTCCTCCCTTGCTTTTGGGGCTGTTGGAAGGAGTTAAAGAAGAGGAGGAACATAGGCAGTGGGAAGAAGTGGAAAGAAAAGTAGGATTTCATGACCGTGAAGAAGATATCACCTCGGAGGTCTGGGATGTGAGAGAGGTGGTCAAGGCAATCAAGGATGACGAGCTGGATTAGTTGCTCAGAGGATGAGCAACCCATTTAGCAGGGGGGTGATGATGAGCCCCGAAATTGGGTAACTTATTGGGCTCATTTTGCCTAACTGTTCTTCGTCAATCCATCATTTTTCATAGTTTATGCATGTTTTTTGAGTATATTTATGTTAGTTGAACAAATGAGGATAGTCACTTGACCAAGAAGGCTAACACGTGGTTAATGTAGATTTTTGGACAAATTTTGGACCAAGGCCAATCAATTATGAGCCAGATGACAGCCAAGCATGAAGGAACAAGGGTGAGGTTTCATAGGAAGGGTGTCCCTTGCATTAAATGGTCGCTTCCTCGAAATGTCCACCCTCAGCTCGGAGTTCAGCAGGCCACCGAAAAGGATTCCCAAGGGCAGCCGAGCAGTCTTGTATAAAGTGGTTGATCACTGGCAGTTTGAGCAGCCGAGCCCCTTGAGTTAAGGAGGGCTATTGGATACCCTCGTAGTGCATAAATAGGAAGGCTTCCAGCCTTCGTAGGTTACTTTTTTGAACTGTTGTATTTTTCACTATAGTGCTATTATTTTCTCAGCTCAGTTTGTAGCTGCTGCTGTACAACTTTCTTTGTGACATGGTTATTTTTGAGTAATGAAGGGAAAATTTATTTGGCATCAGTTCTAAGTTTTTCTTAGGAGCCTGTAGCTCTTGGGGTTGGGCCCAACCCAAGTGCCAAGGCTTCCTTTGTGTACTGTTACTTGTTTTTTATGCCTTTGCAAAATAATTTCTGTTAAGTAGATTAAAATCTTGCTGGTTACCTAGGTCATTGTTGATGGTTAAAAAGGATTTTCATGTTCAGATTGGTTTGATAGGTTAATAATAGAGAAGATCTTCAGAAAAAGGCTATCAAGCACCTCGAATCTCACCTCTCCCTCAGTGGGACCATGAGCTGGGACCAAGGTGACCTTGCTGCCACCAAAAACACTGTCTTTGCTCTATCATGCAATTATTAGTGTTAGATTCTCATTTGCAGAAGTTGATACCAGTTGTGGTACATGGTCAGGTTCATGATTGCTTAGTTGCATAGTTATTTCACATGATTTCGTTGCAAATAAACTTCTATTCAATTTCTTTGCTGTTATCTAGGTCAGATTAGGTAAAGTAACTAGGTCCTTGATTTTCTGAGTCTTTGTTTGTTCAGTTTGAGAAATAACTTGCAGAGCACCTGTAATACTTCTCTATCTGCCTGTACTCCATCAATCCCACCTGATCCATCCTCTAATCCGGATTCTTGCCTTACTTTTACCACATTCGCTCGCTTTGCCCTAATTCCCATATTTTTGTGCAACATTGCTCTACTCCTCCTTAAACAAATCCAACCATCCTCACTACTCCTCAGCTCCATCCACCAAGTCCTGGACCTCCTCACACCCTTATCTCACCTCCATACTCACTTCACCTTTCTTCCTCCATCAACCCTCCAAAATCCCCTTTCTGAACATCCTGTAGAAATTACAGAACATCCTGTAGAAATTCCAGAACATCCTGTAGAACCCCTGCAGACTTCCTATAGAAGCTCACGAAAGCGGTTTCTTGATAGCCAAACTCTGTGAAACTCTCTGGAAGGGTGCTAGGGACCCCTAGCCTCTCTTTGAACCTTCCCAACGTCCTGCAAGCATTTCCTCTTGCTAATCCACCTCTGCACAGTAAAAAACAATGAAAGCACATGCATGATATTTCTGACAACTTATTCAAAAATACAAAAAGATGTTTTCTTCATATTTTACTACAAAAGTAACTTAGACACATGCACTTTACCTTCCTAGAAGTCAATGGCATCTCTTTCAGTAGCTTGCATCCTCTTTCTTGCATCAGTAGGGCTAGTTGGTAAAATTAGGATTTGCTAGGGTTTGCATTTCCTTTCAGCTTTTCAGTTTCTTTCCACAAGTAGATTAGCTTCCTTCAAGTTAGCTTCCATCCATCAGTTAAAAATCTTCTTCTCGTAGCTCATAGAAGTTGGCTTAAGCTCCTAGCGGACTTGTGCCAGTTGACCAAGTGAGAGCCGTGGCAAGAGCTAGTACTTGTGCATACAGCACTGTCACTTCCAAGTTTGTTACGAACTACCGGGTTGATAAAAGTAAAGAAGGGAGTCCCAGGAGTTGCAGCATTATTGCTGCAATACTGGAGCCCACCAAATATCGTAGCTAGTTGTGATATAGAACTCCACTATGCGGTATATGTGTCATGTCATTATGATTATGTTATCATGTTATTATGTTATCATGTTATTATGTTATCATGTCATTATTTTTTCATGATGTTATGATGTCATGCAGATTGGCACTCAACTGGATGATCATTGTAAATACCATAATGAGTTGTGATATAAATCTCCACTATACTGTATGTTGTCATGATGTTCTTCTCTTGAGCAGATATTTCAATGTAAATGATGCATCAAGTTGTGTTATAAAGCTCCATAAGTAGTATGTCTTCTTTTAGCAGGTTGCTGAGGTATATTAGTGATTTAACATCGAGGACGGTGTCCCCCAAGTGGGAGGGTTCTGTAACAGTCCTGGTGAAAATTCCATTTAATAAAAGTTAAAAACAATAACCACGGATGAATGGGACACTTATTCCAAGCTGAATGTTGGGAAAGACATCCTAGGGGGTGTTCATTTGGTTGTTTATGGCTAAGGAAAATGGCAAAGGCAATGGCTAAGGCTTTGGAAAGGCAAAATAACATTTTTGGCACAATTATTTATGAAAATAATTAAAATTAGGAGAAAACAGAGGTGAAAGGTCACAGGTTGCATGTGAGGAAGAAAATGAAGGAAAATAATGGAAAATGAAGAAAATAGAGGGCTCATTCATAAAAAAGATTTTGAGGATCAGTTGGCAAGCTTTTGTTAGTTTAGCTTTGGAACTCTTTCATTATTCTCTCTCTCTCTCATACTCTTGGACAATTAGAGTTTTCTTAGAGCATTTTGGCATTAGAGCAAGAAAGCCAAAGAAGGCAAGAGGAAGCAAAGATCAAGCAAGGAAGGGCATGATCAAGCAGCTACAACATACTTCATTGCAAGTATCGACTTGCATGTGTATTTTCCTTACTAGATTTGGCATGCATGGGATTGCATGTGTTTCTTTTCTACCATGGCATGGGTTTTTCCAAGTGTGAGAATATTTTTAGCCTACCTTATCATTTCATGATAGCTTTGATGAGATGGGTCCTCTCATTCGGTTTATGTGGGATGGCTAGATTAGATTCGAAGCTGCGTGGGGTGGATCTCTGAATTGACAAACACATGGTGTAGTGGTCCCTGAATCAGATTGAGGATGCATAAAGCCACTGACTTAGTTACCCCTGAAACAGACTGTGTGTTGCGGTAAAGCCAGATTGTGTGCCTCAGTGGGCCTAGGAATCCCTAACGGTGAATGGTGAGATATACAGTAAAGCCAAGAGGTGGATTTTCTCTCCGTTGGGCCTAGCGATTCCCGAATCGAATGCATGGTAAAGACTGGAGAGTATGTCTCGGTGTAGGTCCTAGTGATCCATGGACATATTGTGGATGCACGGTAAATCCTGAGAGATTAGGAAGCACTCAAATTCCTCATGGTGTAGGCGGAGAACTCCGGTGGCATCCATATTGATTGGTGTTTTTGATGTGTTCTATGAGTCTGACATTCATGCTTGGAATATGGCACAAGGGTGATTGGTTGAAGAGAGACTTGGATCAACCAATCTATGGTCGGGGTGGAATGTGGTAGAGCCATCTCTGGTTGGTTCATTGTATTCATTAATGAGAAATTCATTTCCTTGATTTTCATGTGTAAATGTATTGGTGTATATATGGATTTTGATGGCTTATATGTTTATTGTGTTTATGTTCCTATTATGCTGGTTAGATGTATATTTTGTGACAAAAACTATGTATGGCTCTCAGCATGTTTTTACTTGTATTTGAATGGATATGGTATATATGACCTAATAAGTGATAAGGCAACAAATGACATGAGGAAACAATGGTTCATGGTGATTCTTAGATAAGTATGAGATCCCTACACTTAATTTTGTTGTTTACGCTTGTACGTTACATGTTGACAATATGTTTGATGAAATGCCTATCATGGCTAATAGGGTCTAGTTAAGGTCTTGAACAACTATTACTTTTGCACCATTTTTTCCCTGTACTTTACTTTATTCTAAGCTTTCATTCAATTCTGGGTAGTGGCCTGGGCTTTGGGCTTGAAAAAGTGGCTTAAATCTCAGGGTAGTTGGCACATAACTGGCAAGTTTGGTCCACAGTCACTGGCATGTGGGCCTATGAGAGAGACTTTAGGTCCATGGTCACTCCCTTGCCCATAGCATGAGAGAAAGTATGGCCTCAGAGGTCCATAATAGTAGTGGGACCCAGGGACAGGTTGTCTGAGTGGTTGACTTATCTCCTGAGGGTTCTGTTGATGATGTTGGATGACTGTGTGTGATGTTCCATCAATTCCACTTCATTAAGGTTACCAAGGAGGCCGAATCTGATCATAGTAGCCTCTCGTCTCATGTTTACCCTAGTTAGCATGGTTACTTGGGTGGATTTGGGAGGAGGTGTTATAGACAGGGTGCAAATCTCTAATTTGCCTAGGGCTCTTGCATGGATAAGTCTCTAGTTTAGGTAGAGGGCACAACTCTCAAGGACATGGATGCTTGCTTACATGCTTTGGTTTCTCTTCCAATGGAGGTGTGCTTATATGTGACACTTATCCATAAAGCTAGGGTGCACTAGGTGATTAGAATAGGCTTAGGGATTGATTGAGTCATCTTGAGCTCTTCATGCATATGACTAGATAGATTGTATCTTCCCTCATCTTCTTGTTCCATAAAGGAGATGTAAGATAGACCATTATGTTGGTTAGCCATCTTTTGGTTTTGAGCTATTGCATTTGCAATACATTTTCCAATTTGTATTTGATAGATGATTGAGAGTTAAAATCTATGTACCTGTTATGATTTTCCTGTGATATGTGTTTGTAGATTCTAGTATTTGAAAAATATTGTTTTGATAGGTTGCATGCTTTAAAGTTGCCTAGGCTTTTAGGACCATCCTTTGAGTGCAATATATGCTTACCATTTATGAAAAAAATTACCCCATTCTTGTAACCATGCAATGGGATTCAATTAATCCTAGTAAGCACCTCTGGTTAGACAAGGGGGTGTGTTGCATTTTATTACAATTTGCATACAAACTAAATTTTGATAAAATACCTCAAAAACAAAAATCAAAAGTTGAATGATTGAGTGGTAAATTCTAGTTAGTATGTTACAAATGGATTCATAGCAATGTTTCTCATGATTTCATACAAAATTTTTGATAAATTCCTACTAGAAAAACACTGCTTAATTGGTTGTGTACAAAGTATTTGAAGAAAGGTATACACATAAAGTGTTTGACAAAATGTATGAGACATGAAAATAATTTGTTTACATGTGGTTAGGATAAATGTAGTAGGGGTATGTTAAAAAGTGGTATCAAAGCTGATTATTAAGCTAGTAAAACCATAACCTCTATAAGTCATTAAGGGAATTAGGTATGTGACGAAGTGGTATCAAAGTTATCGTTAAACTAGTGAAAAGAAAAAGAAAATCATGGATACCTTGTAACCTCTGTAAGTCATTGAGGGAACTGGGTATGTGACAAAATGGTACCAAAGAGTGGTTCAACACTAGACCTGGATGGGCTCAAGAAATGATGAAATGGGAGGTCTCATGCTATGTTACAAGTGGTATCAAATCTTAGGTTCAACAGTGAACCTGGATGGGCTCTATTATAGGAAAGTATTAAGTTTTAAATTAATATCTATCCATGCATGTGTACTCATGTGAAATTATTTCTTTGTATATATGAATATACTGATATTATTTGAAGATTGATTTGAGTTTGATGCAACAAGATAAATATGTAGGATGCTAACTAGATTCCCTAGAGAAGCCCAACAATTGCAAAAGATTATGATTGAGTGATGCATCCATAACTATGAGGGGGAATCTCTTAACTTATCTCTTGTTTGTTTTAATACTTTTCTTTAATGTTTTGAGAAGTTGTCATATGTTGATGAATAATAGCATAGGCATGATAAAAATAAAAGATATGGAATAGTTAAAAGATGCATGTCCATTGAATATATATTAAATAATGATATGATAGATGCATGAAGATATGATAGGTGTGTATAGTAATCGATGTGCATGCATAAAGACTCGATGTAGTTTGCTATCATAACATGATTCATATAAATAATAGTGGTTAATGGTGAACATGTAACTAAGCCAGTCTTCAAAAGAAAACATGAATGCAGCAAAACCAATCAAAGTTCAAGAAAGCAAAGACTTCAAGGCCAAAAAAGCAAACCGCTAGGAGTGAAAATCACAGCAAAAGTGAAAAACAGAGGCCTTAAGGCAGTAATGCAAGTAACTTGACCAACACAGGGTGTTATAGGTAGAAGTAGTGCACTGGATATAAGGGATAGGGTGCATTATAACACATTGATGTCCACAACAGATAGCGTTATAGAAGTTTTGGTCAGAAAAAGATGGTTTGGGGAAAAAACAAGAACTCAGACCAACTAAGCTAATATACATGCCAACAAATGATAGGAATTCAAGTACTAACAAGATCAAATATCTGGAATCTAGGAGAGAAAAGAAAATCGAAAAGAAATACAGTCCCCAGTGGAGTCACCAATTTTGTTATAGGGAAGTGTGCTCAATTGGACAAACAAAAACCCTCTCAAGTTTTCCTGGAAACTCAAGACAAGCGGGGTAAGGGATAAACTATTCTAAGGATTGATGCTTTCGACAATAAAAGAAATAAAGTAGAGATTGACAAGATAAGTGAAGCTGATCCTGTGAGTCCTTGCATGTAGATCCGTTGGAGTGATCAGTGTAGTTAGGAAGCACTCCTAGCTAGCTCCAAAGCCTTCTCCTGCACATAAAGAAGAAAAAATCAAACCATTCACAACATAGCTATATTATCAAAAAAAACCATAAGAAATGAACCACTAAACATTATTGAATGAATTAGTGCATATAAGCTTCCAAATATCAAGTAGTTAAACACAATAACAAAGATTATGAACAACAGTTTGGAAGGAAGAACCATCGATCTATATTATTAATAAGTAGAAGGAATATTACAACCAATAGACAAAGTTGTAGCAACACCTCCTCCATCTCCTTGCTCCAAAACTATCTCTCTTAAAGAAAATGTTGACAACATAACAATTCATAGAATTTTGATTCTCTTCTCAATGGCTAAGCCTACAAATTATAAGAAGAATTGAGGCTATAAAGACTCTCAGTCTCTCTTCAGTGCAATTTGGGAAAAATCCATAGGGTGGGTGATGTTTCCTCTTGCTTTAATGCTTTATCTCACTTTATAGGATTTATTCGAATAGGAAACATGTATAGATGAGTTAGTGGTAATCATATTCCACCCTTTTAAAATTTCTTTATGTGAAAAAGGGTGTCACAGTAAGTTAACTCAATTTTTTTGCTTGTGAATACATGAAAGTTTGGTAATGCAAGTTTCATGAAGAGAAAGTGTGTTACTAGCAAGGCTAACACAGGTCGTTGCACTAGGATCAACATTATAACACTCTATGTGAGGAAGATAAGGTGCATGATAGTCTTAAAAGGCCAGAGAAAGGGTTGTATTCTAGTCAAAATCATGATGATCTCCTCTAAGCTAATGAGGAGGTATTTTCATGAATAACAACCAGTTAAAACAAGGACTCAAGAGGACCATCCAACTCCACCCACTAGCTACTTCTTATAGTCAAAATATAACTAGGGAATCTAGAGGTCCACCACCACCACCCTTCAAATACTTCAATAATAAAATGTGGCTGTACTGTTACAGGCCAAAACAGGGAATCTAGAGGCTCACCTCCACCCAAAATTGAATGAGGGAATATAGAGGTTTATCACCTAGACCCTCAACAAATACTTGCACACAGTAATTCCACCCAATCCTGGGAATCCAGAACCCACTGTATGAACCATAAAACAAGAATAGGGGGCTAAAGAAATATCCTTATCAGGAAACCAAGGAACAGGTCTCCACCCAAGCTGTCAAGGGAATCCAGAGAAATCCATCTCCACCCTCTAGTCTTATAGGGAATCCAGAGACTTTCCCTCACTTGAAAGATGCTCTTTCACCTCCCAATGCTCAACTGAATGTTTTTTATGCTCCTTTCAATCTGGTAGTGACACAAAGCTATGTGTTATTTTCCTCTTGCACTATGCTTTCTTTCCTCTTCTGCAGTGCAACTAGTGCCTTCTGTGAACCTCTCCCTAAGTCTTTCCTTCCCTTGTCTTGTTTTCCCTGAGCTTATTTTATCGCTTGTATTATGATATTATGTTGTTCTCCCTTTACTACACGTGAATTCCTCTCTTTTTTGCAGTGCGTGGGGTTTCATCCCCCCTTCCAAGAGAGTCCTTGTCTCTCCTTGCGTGGAGTGTGATAATCATCCCCATTACATAGTTGAAACTATTTTTGGTTGTGTGGACATACATCCTTTATCGCCCTTGAATTCCTTCTCAACCACAGTGGTTCTGTATTTTCTGAGTGGTGGTGGGAATGTTGTTTTGTCAGCTCCCTAACTCACTCTCTTGTTGGTTGACTTCAACTATCACTTCTACCAGTGCAAACCATCCTTCTTAAACTTTGTCCTCTCTACCTTATGGAATTATCCAAGGAAGGCATGGCATTTATTTTCCTTCTTTCCTGCTTAATTAATTTATAACACCAATCCATTTAAGGCACACCCACCAACCCTTCAATGGCTTTCATGCAACTAGTCAAGGCTCCTTCAAGTCCCAATCAATCTTCTTCCTTAAACTCTGGAATATGTCTCCCAATTATCAAGTCTTTTAGTTTATAGTAAAAATATATGAAATATTTACAATTGTTTATAAGATGTGAATTTGACCAAAGTGGTTGTCACACTACAAGCAAAATACCTTCTAGCAGAGGTTATTACAGAGGTTTTTAGTGTTATAAAATAGGAAAAACTTGTCAAAAAAACATCCGCTAAAACATATGTTTGTGATAGCAGATGTTTTAGAGGAGATTATAATGGAACTTCATCACAACTAAAAAAATCACTAAGGCATTGAATGTAACAACACTAGTGCATAATACATATTGCACTAATGTTAATAGATAAAAATAGCCCCGGGGCATTCTTGTAAGGAACAACACCGGGGCATGCAAAAATAATTGTTATGCTAGTGCCTTTGTTTAATCTTGCAACATCAACCTAATTCTTGTGGTATGTGGAGTGCCTTGTGGGCCCTCATAGTTTGAGAGATACACACAGTTAAAGATGAAGCTCCAAGTTAATTGTTTCAAATATCGATCATCTGTCGTACCGTGATCCCATCTGTGTGCTGTGTGTCATGTTCCCTACCATGTTGGAGAAATTTCTTTAGCATCTGTTTTTGAAAACTTAACTCACTACACTATTTTGTTTCTTTCTTTTTCATAGTACTTGTTTGGAACTTATTAGGTCAATGAAGTCGAGCGAACCCCCCTAGCTAATTGTTGGGGGTGAGGATGCGTAAGCATGGATCGACTGAAAGGAGAGGATGCGAAAGCATGGCTCGACTAATAAGGAGAGGATGGGAAGCATGGATCGACCAATGATGCGCAAACATGCTCGACTATAAAGGAGAGGGGAGAAGAATAATGGTTCACCCATTGATGAAAGCTAGGATAATCTCAATTTATTAAACAAAAATGTGTTCTATTGCTGGTTTACAGGTCAATATAAGAGATTCCATTTTGGTTATCAGGGAGAGCCATGAATGATGAACTCTTTCCCTTCTTCGAACTCCTAAAAGAGAATGGGGAGCTCTCATTCCAAGTCATTGATGGATAAAGGTTTTATGAAACTTGTATGGAATGCCAAATCGCTTTCTCTATTGAACCAAAGGCTCTAGGTCGCCCAACATTTCTCTCTGAATTATATCATATCTCTAGAACTTGGTTGGTCTAACATGCTTAATGAATTGGGAAACTCCTATGTATGTATCGAAGGTGCTACTTTAATTTTCCGCTTTCTCACTTCCATATCGCCGATGATTTCTAGATGGACCAGAACTCGAGCTTTCTCCGAACCAACAACTTGAAGAAGAAAAAATTCAATAGAATTGCTAGTTCAACAAATATATGGGTGAGTAATAATATATCCCAGCTAGATATGATGTGCCGATGTGGAAATTTCGAATTTACTCATTTTGGCCAAGGCAAAGTCAAACTGAGCTTTTCATGCTACATTATTTCAACAATAGATTACCAAAAGTCACTTGAAAAAGTAAAAAGGAATGACTCTAATTGATCATGAAAAATTCATTTTGACAGCTTAAGCGTTGTGTTGCTCATGCTCATGATGTCCTAGATTGTTAGTAAAAAATGAAGACTAATGGATGTGTAGGAAACATATATATGAAAACAAAAGGGTGTGTGGGGGAATGAGTGTGTGGAGAAGGGAACATAAAATTCCTTCCACACACATGAAAAAATAGGACAATTCCAATGTTACCCAATATGAAGCACACATGCCAATTGTTGTCATACTGCCTAAAGTAGAGGCATTTCCCTTATTACAAAATCTACATATTATTAACTATCTTTAAAAACATTAATGCCATTTTACAAAATCACTCGTCAGGTTTGATAGACATTAAAGACATTGTCTAACTATTATATTTTTTAAAGCTTTTAGCTTAATTTTGATAAATTAATTTTTGGTTAAATTGTATTTTTGTTGTTGTTGAAAATATGCTTGCATTAAGCTAATACAAAGAAATCCAAACTAAATTAAGACTAGCACAAAACAATCTACACCAGTGTTGTTTGTTGCGAGCCAAGATATATTTTAAATATAAATTCTTGAAATCTAGTGGGTTGTTTTATCTCTGGTATATTATTATAGGAAAAAGATTAAAACCAATGTTATACCCTCTAGAGATAGGAATGATGATATGGAAAATTGGAAATAAAGGCCCAATATTTACAGGGTTGAATATGGGTCGAAAAGGTATGAAGTTGAAAGGTTCATAAATAAAATGTTATATATATATTTCCTCATTGAATATGTTCTACAAGGTTGAAGTTTGAAGGTGGAATATTTATATATGAGTTTTTATGTGGACGGGGTTCTAAGGTGGAACCTTTTCTAGCCCGCCAAGTTTATTAAAGCTTCAAATGTTGAAACCTTAGTGTTCCAAGGTGATGTATCAAGGTTTGATGGTGTTATATATAAATATCATATTTTTATGTTGTTTCAGAAAGTGAACCCCATCGAGTGTTGCGTAACCTCCCCCCCACTATCTGTGTTACTTTCCCTATGGATCGTGGCTAAAGTTGATGACTTCACAAGTGTTGGGCGAGGTTGAGAGCTCCAATAGAGACATGGGATGATATCGGTACCACCAAGTATGTCTAGTGGAGGAACAAGACGTGCAACGAGAATTTGAGCCAAGAGTGTTGATAGGTTAGCGTTGGATTGCAATTGAGATGATGGTTGTTAAGCCACAAATCTTAGGTCAAGAAGTAGGGTGTTGCCTCAATCACGTTCCACATAAATTGTCGTAGGTAGGCCATAGGCCATAGGGGTAATTTCGACATTATCGGGCATCAGGACCAAGATTGCAGACCCCCCTCGCCTCCTATGACATTAGCATGGGGGAGGGGGGTCCACATTTACCATGAAGCATCAGATCGAGGGGGCTACGGAGCTCCATCAAGACAAAGAATTCACTGACCAAGTGACGATGCCACTGTTAAGACCAAAAGAAAATTGGTTCACTCCACCAAGACTGAGACTTCATTAAGCGATGTTTCCAAAAAATAAACATTATTCCATCCATCAATACTAAGACTTTAATAAGTGATGTAGCCACTGTTAAGACCAAAATAAAATCTGTTTGCTCCACCAAGACAAAGACTTCACTAAGCTATGTAGCCATTGTTAAAACAAAAATAAAAAACTAGTTCACTCCACTAAGACTAGATTCACTAAGATACCAATGATTCCACTTTCTCACACCATTGAGTTGAGTGGGTTGGAATTGTATTTATAATGGTTTGTGATCCCAAGCTTGTGTAGGGCTGACCTTACCATGTAATTTTTGTGTCATACGACCGGGGCTTGGCCTTACCATGTAACCTTTCATCCACCATATAGCCAGGAGCGGACCCTTGCCTTATCACTTTGCTTCTACCATAAAAATGAGGGTTGACCCTTACCATGTGACTTTGCTTCCACCAAGGACTAACCTTGACCTTATTTCTTCCACATAACTGAGGGTTGACCCTTACCATGTGAACTTGCTTCCACTAGGGGTTTACCTTGAACTTGCTTCCACCATATAACCAGGGGATGAACATGCTCTTTCTCAGTTTGGTTCCTCAAGCTTAGCACCATGGTCCCATGTGACTGATTGTGCACCCCCCTCCCTATGACATTAACGAGGGGAGAGGAGTTCACAATTAAGTTTGTACCGTTAACTTCCCACTGTATCTACCGTTGATTAGTCAAATGGACCCATGAAGGTGGTGGGGTAATTTATGATATTATATTTAATATGAATCATTATAATTTATACCATGCAACATGGCGTTTATGCAACACAAAGAAAAGTTGGAGGGGTATAATGTTTATATGTTATATATAACATATTTTATAATTTGAATATATTGTGACCCTAGGCTTCCCCCACATATTCCATGATATATGATTACCTTGGTTATGGCATGAAGTACATAGAATGTGCTGAGGTAGTAAGGTGCAGGGGATCGAGTGGTGTCGAGGCCCAAATGTGTGGATCTCAAATGAGGGTAGGCCCACACAAGCAGAAATCCGTGTGGGGTGGGCCAGGTCCAACAGGAGCTAGCCACGTGGAAATCTCTCTCTCTCTCTATATATATATATACATATATGTGTGTGTGTGTGTGTGTGTGTGTGTGTGTATGAGAGATCCGATCAATGCCTCATGCATTCCAACAAAAGTATAAAATTTAATTAAACATAAAAAAAATTACACTTCAATATAAATTTCCATATCTAAAATTGTCTCCATACCAATGTCATTTCACTATTTATAATTACAATGACCTCACCAATTTTTTATAATTTCTATTTATAATTACATAGACCTCACCATTTGTTTACAATTGCATGGACTATGAAATTTATAATCACATAGATATGAAACTTCTCACTCATAAACTAAAAGATAGACCATGATGCATAATAATCTTTTCACTGTGGTTACAACATTTTATAAAATGTTTACTTAAGCATTAAGGGCTCAATAAAATATGACTACAACATTAGTGCATTATTTACACATATTAAAATTTCAAAACCTTGAATTGAAAGAAATTTTGAAAGAAAATTTAGTAAATTCATCGAATTGCTCTAATAGATTGAAATGACTAGTTACTTATGGAAGCTCTTATGTGAGACATTGACTCGTCCAAAGGGGTTCAATAATGTAGGTGCCATATATGCACTTGCTTGGTTCTAGTAGCAAAATTTTGAATCCATACTTACTTTGTTGCGCACACCTACTCTTTGAATTAGTGAAACAACTACTGGTGATATTGCTTCTGCTAGTTGTGTTGGAATACGAAGAAAAATATGATAGAAAATATGAGTTTTCATAGATAAAAAAATTAAAGACCACATGCCAGTGCAGAGTTTTGAATCCTGAAAATCAAGTTCACGCATGCCTTCAGATACACCCAAAGGCTAAATCCCATTGTTACACTGAGATCTTAAGGGATTGAACAACTCTATTATACTTCGATTATTTAAGAGACTTAACACTGGTGTTACAAACTATTTGTGAACTGCATGTGTGTGGAGGAAAGATCATATTCCTTTTTCCACACACACATTCCCCTGCACACCCTTTGTCCCACACATACCCACTTTCTACACATAGTTTATTCCACACAGATGTAGAAATGGGTGGTGCTGCTATATACAAAAAAATATTTTCAAGTAAGCACAAAACGCAGACCCCACACGACCTTAATCGTGTCAGCATACTAATAAGCACTAAAAGAGGCAGGGATTATGCTGCTATGCAACCATCCCTCTTCGAATATTGATCTTCCTAATAATGCCTTCAACGAGCTTAAAAGTCATCTTTACTAGAATTCTATTGATTTGAGTCATTCTTGAAAAGGAATTTGTATTTGATGAAGTCCTTTTCAAACCTCCTCTTCATAGTGGCAACTTTCTTTAGGTTAGATGGTTTCATATGCTTTACATTTAGCTTGAGCGAATATTTCCACATCATTTAAATACCAACCTAAGATCCATCTTAACTTCGGATCTACTAAGTGCCTAGAGGAATCAAATCTTTTTCACTCTAAAAAAGGTTTGCATCTCAAAGATTTATCCCTCCAGAATTGGAGATCCAAAGTTAAGATGATCTACCTGTTTTTATTATTAAATTTATTTAAATTAAATTATAATTATAAATATTAAATAATTATAAATTATATTATTATTAATTAGTTATTTTGTTTTAGTTTTATGTAATTGAACAAAGTCAAAATGTAATATAGATATATATATATATATATATATATATATAGATAGAGAGAATATACCGAGCCAAAATGTTTACAGGACATTACCAAATCTACATACTAGGTTGGAGAGTGCTTCACTAGAACAATTATTTTAAATTTATTATTTTTTATTTGAGCCAACAATAAATGTTACAAACATCACCACTACAACACCCCATACCTTTATTAGATTAATTTAAAAAATGTATAAAAATAAAATTAAAATAAAATGATTTAATTTTGAAATGAGCTATGTTTTGGGAAAGGGTATAATAGCAATGATATTAGCCCATGATATTGTAACAATCCATTTACAAGTAATAATACCCATGGTTAAATGGGGATATTCATCATTAAGAATCTTGTTATACTTAAAGTATAATTTTTAATTTAAAAAAGTTATAAAAATTAAAAAAATAAAAATATTTTATTTGAAAACGAATTATGGCTTTTGGACATGTAGTATTGATTAGTCATGGTATCAGCACATGTTATTGTAACAAAGTCTATTTAGAAGCTATTAATATCCATGGTAAAATGGGGGTGAATATTCATTGATAACAACATTATTATATTGTAAGTATTAAAATTTTATGTGCTTATTAATTAAATTCAAATATGGTTACAAAATCACTATTTTAATTTATATGGTAAAATGGATCTTAATTTATAACTAGTATTTATGTTTTATATTTTGATGTGATATGTCTAAAAAAATTGTTCATAATTAATAAAAACAAAATTATAGTATTAAAAAATTGAATTTAAAAAATGTTTACATCTGACGTTTAACATCTAACATCTAATTCCTACACATCTCCCTTATACTGGGTTATAGAGCACCTCTTGACTCAATGTCCTGAAATAACCATCATTCAATTATACAATTTGATACATATAGAAATTGATTCCTTAGTGCCTAGTTTAACATAAAGAAAGAATTTTATTTCATAACGTCGATGATGGTTTAGTAGATAGAGAGATTAATTCAGACAAAAAGTCAAACATCATCCATATAATTGTATTTCCAGTGGAGTCAATTTAATTTGATAATGTTGACATGGACATACTGCTTCGACAAGGGTCAAATAATTTTCAAACAAGAGTGATAGTTGCATAGTAGCATAATCCCTACCTCTTTTGATAATTATCGATATGCTGGTGCAATTAAGGCAGTGCAGGATCCATGTTTTTTCGTTATTCGATATCACTCTATTTCTGCAATCTTTTCTACAATATGTCATGATTCCCACCTCAACACACTTATTTCATAGATCTCTGCCCTGTAGAAAACTTCTTCCTCACAATTGATTGCAGATTGAAAAAAATTGGAAATCTATTGAACATGCGGAAGGTGCGGAAGTGTGGATGACACTTCTGCATTTTTCCTCCTTCCGCACCCATCTACACCTCCACACACAATCCCCACTCTAAACCCTTCTTTCGCACACCTCCAGTCTGTACAACACTTCTTCCGCATGAAAAGTTTGGTTTATGTGTACAATAATTTCACTAGGTCATATGGTAATCCTAGATTGACATGAACATTTTATCTGATA
>APFE030882171.1:0-16061 GCA_000404065.3 Pinus taeda | reverse complement strand
ATGATTATGAGATTGTCTATAAGAAGGTTAAATAAAATGCAATGTTGATGCTTTATCCTGACAATTTGAGGATAGATCCCTCTTTACCTTATATCAAAAATGGTTGGAAATTGACACTATCATTCAACTCATCCACAAGCTTCAAGAAGATCCCAACCCTCCTAAAGGGTATGCATGGAATTTATATACATTGTGATATAAAGTATGCATTTTTTTAATAAATAATCCCTACCTAAAATAAAGGATTTGGATTTCATTCATCACCTACAACAAGCCACCCTAGATTTCATGAAACATATTATATAAGTGTTTGTTCTTTTGGGAAGGCATGAAAATGACATTAGGGATTTGATGGAAACTTGTGACACTTTCTAAAGAAACAAGGGTGATATGGTAAAGATATCAAGGGCTTTGCAACCATTACTAATCCCAACACACATATGGACCAAAAACTTTATTGACTTTTAAATGTGACTTCCAAAACTTACATGGCAAATCCATGATCATGGTCGTAGTCTATCATCTCTCCAAAACATGCTCATTTCAGCACCTTACCACATCTATTTACCACCTCCTTGGTTTCAAAAGTATTCTTGAATCAAATCTTTAAGTTACATGACATGCCCACTTTTGTTGTCTCATATTGGGACCCTACCTTCACAAACAAATTCTAGTAGGATTTGTTTAAATTACATGTTACCTAGATAAGAATGAGAATTGCACGTCACCCCCAAACAAATTGTCAAAATAAAGTGGCCAACAAGTGCTTACAAATTTATTTGAGATGCTTTGATTTTAGACAATGACATCATGGGAAAAGTGGCTTCCTCTTGAATAATGGTGGCACAGTACCTCAAAGATACAAAAATGATGTGACCTTAAGTGGTCGGCAAAAAATCATTGTCGCTAACTTCATATTTACCAAGAACCTCCAAGTTTCATGTAGTGGATCAGATACTTCACACTAAGAATCCATTCTCCACATACTAAAGGGAAATATAGCTATGGATAAAAATAAAATTTAGCAACAAACGGACTAATATTGCTCCAAACATTCTTATGTATCAAAGGAGTTGGTGTTCCTTTTACTTCAACCCTATAAGTAAACATCACTTAAAGATGAAACACTTCAAATTAGCACCAAATTTATATATCTATATGATACCATCCAGTCTATTGGAAAATTGGCCTATAAATTGGCTCTTCCAACCCACTCCAAGGTTCATCCAATATTTCATGTTTCTTGTTTAAAGAATTTCATGGAATTTAAGTGCAAGATGAAAACCAAGTTACTAGAACTTGATGATAAAAGCTCCATTTGACTTTAAAAAAAAAAGTATTATTGGACACAAAGCACATCAATTCCACTAGTTCGCAATACACAAAGTATTGATCTAGTGGAAATACATGCCACTCAAATATGCCACATGGAAACCAGCCACAATTCTACAACCATTTCCTCATTTTTTAACTTGAGGAAAATGCCACCTTCGAAGGAAGGAATGTTAAGGTACCACTCTAACCTCTCTACTTTAGGCTATTGATTTATGTAAGTAGCCATCATCTTTCAATGAGGAAAATTATATGGTAGTGGATAGTTATTTAAAGAAAAATGCCCCACTTTAGAAGGATCACTGAGTAGGTGGTACCCATTAGTGACAGGAGTACAATTATTTAGGTTTTTTTTTATTGAAAAACTATTTCAAAATATAGCAGGCTATGAAATATTTTTTTTTTGTTGTATTTGGAGCTCTACCTTGTGAAAGGTCTCCCTATCTTAAGAGGAAAGTGAAAAAAAAAATATCTTCAAGTTATCTTAATACAAGGGTATCTCTTACATTTTCCATCTCATCATCTCTTGTATACGATTGTTGCAATTATGTGACATGTATTACTTTGTTGTGTTTGAAAATTATAGGCTAATATTAGAAATGGGATGACATTTTTGGACTTGATTATGAAGAAAATGGAGGTAAAGTGTTATCTATTTGAACTTTAGATATCTATCTACTTATGATAAATGCACCATAAAAGCTTACTTTAAATATTCACCTTTTTCTTGTTTCTTTGGGACTTCTCTTACTAATTAATTTATTCAAATTGATGGTTAACATAAGTCTCTGAATAAAAATTGCAATTGATTGTTGAACAACAACAAATGTTTATAATTATGGATTTATAAGCATGTATATGGCTTGATGATAAGAAGTGTCTTGGGATTCCAAACAATTCCACACTTCAAGTCAATGAATCACTCATCAATGCACTTCCTTATCCTCCTATTCAATGCTTATAATAAAAGCCTCCTTTAAGCTCTTTTTGAGGCATTAGACAATATTGTCAACAATGAAAATTCATATTTCTTCTTCCATCCATGAAATGAAATCGACGCTCCACTTATCTATTTTTTATATTCAAATACATTAATTGTTTATAACTATCCTTGTTCTTCCAATAAATATTGCCCATATGGCCTTCAATTTTTTCTCATAGGAAGAATCATCTTTGTACATAAACTATTATAGCCATCTCTAAAAGCTTGAATTCTTCCATTATTGAATCCATGTATAAGTAACTTTTAGCATTGCCAAAATTTCCTTGATTTGAGAATTTGTGCTTGATAAATTTTTCCTCACTCACATCTATGTTATTTAGGTAGATTATAAATATGTATATGATGAACTATTTTTGAAATTCTTACAGAAGTTTCCATGTAAATAACTTTGAAAAAGACCAAGTGCCAGATATTCTTCATTTTCAAGTACACCCAGTCAAATTTTGAATCATGTCCTTGAATATTAGTGTCTTTTACAACTCTACTCTCATCTTAGGTATCTAATAAGGAGAATGGTAGACAAGAGTCCCATAAAAGTGTATAAATCTATATTATGTTGTTATATATACTCATCAACCTTATATTTATGTGTGTGTGTGTGTGTGTGAAAACATCTGAATTCCAATATGATATCAAAAACCTTGATATAGTAGCAACGATGTAGTGTTTCGACCAACTAATGTCCAATGTAATTGCATTGTTTATTTGACATCATAAATGATCAAGAAGATAGGTCTAAACTCTAGCTTGTTTTTAATGTTTTTTTGACATGGTTCAGACATCATGGAGTGGTGTCAACCTTAGGGAAGATTTTGATGCTTTTAAATTTTCAAGTAACACATTTCTAACATCATTTCCACAACAAGATTAACATTCCAACAATATAACGTAGCAGAATAAATAATTGTCTTTAGTTTCCAATGTTATTTCCACATCCTTCTAAAGTAAGACAAAACATCGATGAAAAACCAACATACAACAAGAACCCAAACAAGTGGACCTCAAGTTCTGACATATTTGCCACATCCTCATGATGTAAAAACAAAAACAAAAAGATGTCAAAATTCGAACATTTCATGGAAAAAAAAACTTTAAACATTGACACATGGATCCCTAATATCACCATAGTCTTGACTAACAACCTGTTTTTCTAGAGAATCACCTATTTGGAATGAAATAATTTTAACATTGGAATAATCCTTGTGCCAACATGATTACTTCTAATTTTGTAGCTTCGGACAGTCATCTACATAGGCATGTGTCTAGCATGCAAGAGAAGAAGCCTACTTCAGGTGGTCTTTCGAAAGGAGTGACTAATATGATATCCTTCCTAAGTTTTTAACTTAGAAAGAGTACATTTATTAATTATTTAATAATTTTGACTTTGGGCTAATGTTTATCAAGGACAAATATTTAATTATTTAAGTGACTTATATCTAATATCCATCATTGATCTAAGAAGGCTGAGATTTAATATTAGTTGTCTATCACAATGGATATTAGGGATTTGACCCCATGGAGAAATTATAAAGAGACCCTATGGGAGATGATGAAGACTCTTTACATTGTTATCGTTTATAGAGAAATTTTCTCAAGGAGTAAATGGAGAAGGATTGTAGCAAGGATATTTTGGGAGAAATTTTCAAGGAGGTTGAATCTAAGAGGGGTTGAATTGTTCAAGAGGAAGGTTGAAATTGCCAAGGGAAATTTTCTCAAGTATATAGAGGCCATATGAGGTGAGAAGAAGGGTTTAAATTTTTTGGTGAGAGAGATTGAAATCTTCCAATATGGTCAATTTCTGGTGGGTCAAATTCCATGAGGCCAAATTTCTAGAGGGGTCAATTTCCAGGTTCCATTAGCTGTATTTTTTCTATGTATTCTTTGTGGGTTTAGGCCCTAATTTTCCTGAGTAATAGAAACTGAAGGAAGATTGTTTTGGTAAAATTTTTATATTTTTGTATGCTTGATTTCCCTATTTTATTTCCATTGAAATTTTAATTTCTAAAAGTTGAAATAGATTTTATTTTCCAGCAATTTTTAATTTTATTGAGTAAATATTTTTTGGGTATAAAATAACTATTAAGGTATAAATAAATGATATTTGGTATTAGATATTTTACATGGTATCATAGCACTAAACTATGGGGGGATATCATACAACACAAGGGTTTTACAACAACAAAATTATTTTACCAACATAATTTATATTTTTCAATGAGGGTTTTGTTGTTGAAATCAATCTAGTGAAATAGCATCACCAATTCTTATTGAAAAATAGAGTGTAAAAATATAAGCACTATTTATTAACTATGGTAATTACTTGTGAATATATATTATAGTTCTTTCATCTTCATCAAGCAATCACACTTCAAAATTTCAACCAATAACAATGAAAGGAAAGTAGAGATCACAAAGTTGAAAACTTAAGATATGTGAGACCACATGTGTAAGAGAGAGTGTGAGTGATAAGTGAATATGTAAAACGAAAAATTTTAAGTGTATTTTATCCCCAGGATACACAAGAGACGTCTATAAAATTAAATCACATATCTTTGTAAGTTAAATTCTAGTAAGTTTTCACATTTATATTTTTACTCATATTTGTTAATGTGTTGAAGGTCATGTAAATAATGGTGGGAAGTAACTCTTTGTTAACACATTATTCCTATTTGTTATTTTATGCAAATACTTTCTTAAATTATGGTGGATAGTAATTGATGGTAAATATGTTATTTATGTGAGTATGAGTTATTTTCAAGGATTTTAAGTTTAGGTGTTTTCGTTGATTTCCTTTCTTTTAATTTAACCTTTCATTTTCTTTCGTGCTTTTACATTGTATTATAAATACATCAATGATTATGAATATTGACCATAGGTACATTCTTCAACACTCCCTCTTAGCTAGGGAGGTACTCATAATGACTATCCAGAGGTTTATTGTATGCATGATATTTCTAAAATGAAAGGTAAATCCCATAGATAATATCTTTATCTAGGTCGATACCCTTGATCTACATCAACATCATCATTAATATGAACCACAAAATAGGTTAGCTCTCCTAAATGATGATACTTCTCAATTAGTCACCATAATCCAATGGGCGCCTCACCTCATGGTACTCTAACTAGTTCAGGGTTTCCATCTCCTAGTGTCAAACCCTAGGGAAACCCATATCCCAAATCCAAAGGCCTCACTCTAGGAAATGATGCTAAAAAGGCACCCATTACATTGAGTGTTTGGGCCTTAGGGACCATTCTCTCTAGAATGTTCATCCCTCTTGCTATCTTACCAAGGCACCCACTCTATTAAGTGTTCAGGCCTCGGGAACCATTCTTTCTAGAATGTTTGTCCCTCATGCTATCTTACCAAGGCACCCATTCCATTGGTCCGGGCCTTAGGGACCATTCTTTCTAGAATGTTTGTCCCTCATGTTATCTTACTAAGGTACCCACTCCATTTAGTGTACAAGCCTCAGCGGCCATTCTTTCTAGAATGTTCGTCCCTCATGTTGTCTTACCAACAGTCTGGGCCATGCCCTTGTTGTCATCAATAGTATGAGCCATGCCCATGTTTTTCACCCATCAATAGTCTGGTTCATGCTCCTATTGTCATCAACAGTCTAAGTTATGCCCCTGTTGATGTCTCATCAGTGCTCCCTCTCATTCGAGTTCTCCACAATGCCAAGCTTGTCCTTGAAGTATACAAACTTCACCCGGGATAGAGGCTTTGAGAGAATATCAGTTATCTATTCATCAGTGTGAATATATGGGAGCCTCATTTCTCCCTTATGCACCATATCACGAATGTAGTGGTACTTGATCTTAGTATGCTTTGTCTTATAATGAAACACTAGATTATATCTTAGATTCAAACAGCGTTGATTGTCAGAGAATAGCACAATTTGTTTTGGCCTCAGATCGAAAAATCTAGAGATTAGATTCTGAATCCATACTCCTGCATAGCATTCCAAACAAGTTGCAATATACTTTATGTTTACAGTACTAAGTGTGATACAGATTTGCTTCCTGCTCATCTAGGATATCATAACAGAACCCAATTGAAATATACATGAGATGTAATCTTCCTATCATCCATAATCCCTACCCATTTAGAGTTTGTATATTCTTATACTTGTATCTCACCATTATAAGCATATCTCAAATGTTATTCAACAGTACCACGCAAACATCCCAATATATTCTTTGTTGTAATCTAATGCTCTTGCCTTAGTTCCATCTAGAATTGGCTCAATGTGTTTACTACAAAGCAAATATCCAGCCTGGCATTTTCCAAATACATCAATGATCTAATCAACTTTCGATACATGGATAGATCCACCAGGTCATACTCAAAATCTCTCAAATTTCTCAGGTTCGTCTCCAAAGGAGTTTCTGTAGACTTGCACTCCATCATGCCAAACTTGTAAATGATCTTGATGACATGTTTTCCTTGTCCAAGAAGGATTTCACCAGAGCTCTGTCAGACTTACAACCCCAAAAATTAATGCATCAACCCAAGATCCTCCATGTCAAATTCAAGGTCAACTCCCTTTTACACTAAGCAATAAGATGTTTTACATCATTCAGTGACAAATCATCAACATACAGTAGCAGTCTCATCGGCTCACCTTTTACAACCTTGATATAAAAATTTGGATCTATATCACTTTTTAGAGAAACCAACTCTCATCAGATATCCATCAATACCAATTTCTTAGAGGTTGCTTGATTCCATAAAATGCCTTCTTTAATATGGAAACTGGTGCAAAGACTTCATCATATTCTTAAAACATGATCTCCCTCTTACTCGAATAATCTTCTATTCTCTCATCTCTAGTCATTGATAGGCATATTTCAAATTTTCTTATATTCCTACTCCCTCTTAAGATCAGATCTTCAAATCTTGATTCTGGGTTAGATCCTTTTGTCACAATATTTACTTCATTCTTCCACTTCTTCTCCCTTTGTTTCTAGATCCATTAGAAACCTTCAATATGTACCTAAAATCCTCATTGACAGGAGGCCATGGAAGAACAACTTTTGAAAAGAATGTTAGCTCCCTCTTGACCTTGGCCTTCTTGCATAAACTTCATCCACAATGTCATCATGATGTCAAAATTTCCTTCATGAACTAAGATTTATATATTTAGTGCAAATGACCAATTCAATATTTTGTTGCTTGCTAGGGTTTATAAACCCTATATTTTCAATTTCATAATCAAATGTCAAAATCCTAGAGTCAACATGCCCTTTCAAATATCCAACATTGCCAACAATCAATCAAGAGAGTCCAATGATGATCTGATTTCTCTAAATCATTGAAGCAGTAGCATTTTGTTCTATTAAGAAAACAAAATTTTTAATAGAAAACACATCCTTCAATCTGAAATATTTCTACCGAAAAATATGTTTTCTTAATTCAATATGGATCATGGAAGTCTTAATTTAGAAAAAATCATTGTGTTCATAAGATCTCAGCCTTAATTTTAATGTAAAAACAATAACTTCACCATTCTTAAATGGTAGATGGATGATATCTTTCCTGGCATCAATACTTTCTTTGCAATAAAACCTTCAATGTCTTTAGTCATTTGTTTCCTTCACCTATCATAGTGCAAGGTTTGCAAATGACTTTATCAAAAAATCGTTAGAACTTCCAAGCTTGAAGAGGTGCCCAACCTTTCATTTTGAACTCGAGATATTTGATCCAACTAAGTGACCTTAAAAAAATCATCTTTAGATTCTTCCAGGCTAATTGTCAGGCTTCTTCAACTAAACAACTTGATATTTTGGGTTGAGGTTCTCTTATGATCACTTATGATATGATCTACAACTTTAATAAGAGAGGTGTCATTACTCTAAAGCATTAGCTTTACGGTTCTTCTTGTAGGTTTAAATTCCCATGACAAATTCAACATTGTGTAGCTTTAAAAATGTATTGCTCATGAGGTTCATAAAGATAATTCAAGCTAATATATCAGTCCAATCTTAGACATTTTCTTAATTCCCATGACAAATTCAACATTGTGTAACTTTAAACATGTATTGCTCATGAGGTTCATAAAGATAATTCAAGCTGATATATCAGTCCAGTCTTAGACATTTTCTTAATTCCTTTCAGAACTTCACAAAAGGATGATTTTGCTAACATTTTCAAAGTAACATCATTTCATATCCTTATGATCTTAAGGGACTTGATTCAAGATTAAGATAAGAATCATCATCAATATCATAAACACCATCATCACAATCATTCAAGTTAACCCTCTTGACTTATAACAATCATGCAATCCATTCAGTACCTATGGTACAACATCAATATCAACTAACCACCATGATCTTATTGGCACCTCAACCTCATGGTATCCAAACTAGTCCTTGTTCACCATCACATGACGATGAGACCCAAAAATGGATAATTATATGGGCTCATTCAGCGTCCTAAATAGACTTAATCCACCATTCACATTAGTTTATTGCATGTTTTTTATTATATTTATGCTAATAGAGTGAATTGGGTTAGTCATTATGCTAACAAGTCTAATGGGTGCTTTGTGCAGTGTTTTGGTCAATTTTGAGACAAAATCAAAGGTTTTAATGAGCACTTGGTAGCCAAATTCGTGGAAGAACAAGGGAGAGGATTTTTAGGAAGGTGTCCCCTTCATTTATGGGCCCTTATCTCGAATTCTCCACCATCAACTCGGAGTTCAAGGGCCACCAAATCGATTATCACAAGGGCAGCCAAGCAAGTCAAGTAGGACCGTTGTTAACTGTAAGTTTTGGGCAGCTGAGTCCCTAAAGTTTAGGAGGACTGTTGGGGTCCTCAATTTGTATAAATAAGAGGGCTTAGGGCCTCATTTCAGTTATTCACTTTGTAGGCAGAAGTTAGCTAGTTTGTAGTTCGATTTTTAGTCATTTTTTAGGCAGTAGTTTAGCTCTGCATTTCAGCACATTTTCAAGTTTTCTTTATGGACAGTTTTTGGAATGTAACTATTATTTTGATCAATAAAGATGAATCCAGCTTTGCACCAGCTCTAATCTCTCTTAGGAGGTTGTAGCTCTTGGGGTGGGCCCATCTCAAGTGCCCAATACCTCCTTTGTTTACCTTTATTTGTTTTTGCTGCATTCTTAGAATAAAATCTGCTCTTTAGATTTAAATTTTGTTTTGTTATTTAGATTGTGTTTGATGATTAAAAATGATTTTTATGTTCAGATTGATTTTATAGGTTAATAATAGGGAAGATCTTCATAAAAAGGCCATCAAGCACCTTGGATCTCACTGCTCCCTCAGTGGAATCATGATCTGGGACCAAGGTGACCTTGCTGCCACCAAAAACACTATATTTGCTTCACCATGCAATTAGTAGTGTTAGATTCTTAGTTTATGAACTTGATATCAGTTTTGGTTGCATGATTAGGTTTATGACTACTTAATTGCATAGTTATTTCACTTGATTTTGTTGCAATAGATTGATGTTCATTTTCTTTGTTGTCATCTAGGTCAGAATAGGCTAACGTAACTAGGTCTTTGATTTTCCAAGTCCTTGTTTGTTCCGTTTGAAAAACAACTTGCAGATCACTTGTTATAATTCTTTATATGCCCATACTCCATCAATCCCACCTGCTCCATCCTTTACTTAGAATCCTTGTCTTACATTTTCCACATTCGCTCACTTCGCCCTAATTCTCATATTTTTGTGCAACATTGTTCTATCCCTCCTTAAACAAATCCAACCATCCTCGCCACTCCTCAACTCCATCCACCAAGCCCTAGACCTCCTTACACCATTATCTCACCTCCATACCCACTCTTTCATCTTTCTCCCTATATCCATCCCCCAAAATCCCATTTCTAAACATCCTGTAGAAAATTACAGACATCTTATAGAAATTCCAGAACATCTTGTAGAACCCCTGCAGACTTCCTGTAGAAGCTCACGAAAGCAGTTTCTTGATAGCCAAACTCTGTGAAACTCTCTAAAAGGGTGTTAGGGACCCCTTAGGCCCTCTCCGAACCTTCCCAACCTCTTGCAAGCATTTTCTCTCACCGATCCACCTCTGCACAGTCAAAAAAGTGAAAGCACATGCATGATAATTCTGGCAACTTATTCAAAAGTACAAAAAGATGTTTTTTTCAGATAGTGATAACTTAGACACATGAATTTTACCTTCCTATGAGTCAATGGAATCTCTTTCAGTAGCTTGCATCCTCTTTTTCGTATCAGTAGGGCTAGCTGGTAAAGTTAGGGTTTGCTAGGGTTTGCATTTCCTTTCAGCTTTTCAGTTTCTTTCTGCAAGTAGATTAGCTTCCTTTGAGTTAGCTTTCATCCATCAGTTAAAAAGCTTCTTCTCAGAGCCCATAGAAGTTGGCTTAAGCTCCTAGTGGACTTGTGCCAGCTGACCAAGTGACAGCGGTGATAAGAGCTAGTACTTGTGCATACAGCACCGTCGCTTCCAATTTTGTTACGAACTACCAGGTTGATAAAATTAAAGAAGGGAGTCCCAGGAGTTGCAACATTATTGTTGCAATACTAGGGCCCACCACTTTTTTTGGCGCCATTGCCAGGGAAGCGTCAGAGTATTGATGATTGTTGTTATTCTTCTATTTTCCATTGCAACCTTCTGCTAAGTAGTTTATTTCATTTCCATTCTGCGATTTCATTTCCGCAAAAGTAGAGTAGACATTTCCTGCTTTCATAGATTAGCATTTCAATTCCGCAATTTCAATTCTGCAAGCGTAGATTAGCATTTCAATTCTGCAAGCGTAGCTTAGCATTCATTCCTACAATTTCATTTGAGCAAAATAGATTAGTCCTTTCCTACTTTCATCTCAAATTTTGCATTTTCATTTCAACAAGATAGTTAGTTGCAGTTCAATCTATTTCAGTTTTGTAGGTACAAGCAGAAAAAAGAGCAAAAATCAACCAAAAAGATTTCCTTTCATACCTTGTAGGAGTAGAGATAATTCAGAAAAATGATTGCACAACACCCCCACTACTTCACACAGCCAACCTTCTCTCTTCTTCGATGGTTGTGATTAAAGAACCCTTAGGTGGACAGCAAGACATATTTGAAGAACCTCAAGGGAAGAAGAAAAAGAAAACATTCCTCTAGAGCAAATGGCTACAAGTAGAAATGTTGGGAGCAATACTTTTTCTTTGAACTCAATCCTTAGAGGTGAATGTCAGAATCTGATGGAAGATTTCAAGAGCGAGATGAGGCAGTTTCTTGCCATGCAACTAGATACCTTACAGATCCAAAGGAAGCAAGAGGAAGCCAAGAGGGCTTTGGCTATCTTTTGTCCCAAATGCACTAGAAAGCATCCTAGGCACGAATGTCCAATGCACTCCCTAGAAGTGTATTTCGTCTGCGAAGAATACCATCCTCCGAATCAGTGCCCTTCTTTGCCTGGACTTAAAGCTGCATATCAGAGAACCAAAGGAGCCATTGAATCACTCTATTATATGAACCAAAGGAGGCCATATGGACCCATACCCTACCAGCAGGAAATGCAAGGGACATCCCAGACCTATTACGACCCCTATCAAGCCACTTCCATGCCTTCTTGGGGTCCCCCTACTCATCCTTCCTGGTCCACACCCCCTCCTTGGTCGTATCCTCCTCAATACCATGCTCCTCTAGTTGCTCATTCGTTTCACTCTTATGCTCAGCCATAGCCTCAGTGGAATGCACCTCATCAAGGGTGGAGGCCCCAATACAACTCTCCTTCCGCTCATTTGCCTCCACCACCTGCCCATCCACAACCCCATCTGCATCCATCTCAAATATACACGCCCACTCCACTACCCATACCACCATTTCCAAACCCATACAATGGAGTAGATCAATCCAATTGCAAAGCTGAGGCACAACATGTCCAAATGACTCCTCCTGAGCTCAATGATCTTTACCATAGCTTAGGAAGAGTATTGCAAAAAAGAGATTATCTTGAAAGCATTGAAGGACCACATCCAACAAAAGAAGATTCAAATGAGGAGATCAAAGAACCATGGGTTGCACTTGATGAAGAGAAGACATCAGAATGAGATATTGAGAGAGATCCCTCATGGTTACCATCAAATCCTCTATGTATTCAAGAGGAAACTCAGCAAAAAGAGGAAGATGTGAAGGTCATGATAGAAGAAGATATGAAGAATGATCCAGATCAGCAAAATGACCAAGGATACCATAGCTATATTGAGATATGGTTTCAGATGGTCACTAACTTGCAACAGTACTCCCTTCTTCAACTATGCTTGATCCCTTCAAACTCAAATCATTTGGTCTCTGAAATTCAGATAGCTGTCAAAGCATGCATTTCAAGCCTCCACATCATTTTGTCTCTAATCTCGATGTGCTCATGGCTCCATTGGAAGTATTCTTATACTTGAGAACAATTTTGTTTTTCAAGTAGGGTAGGGTAGAAAAAAAAATGAAAAAATGGAAATAAGAGGAAAAATCTAAGGTGAAAACCTCCTCGGAGACATCTTAGATTGGCTCATTGATTGAAAACCTCCATGAGGTGGTCAATGGGTTGGAAAAAGGAAGAGAATAAGAGAAAAAGAATAAGAGAATAAGATCCCTGGGTGAAAACCTCCCTTAAAGGCGCCCAGGGCAAGCAATTAGGGTGAAAACCTCCATGAGGCACCCTAGCTGTTTTCAAAAATAAAAAATAAAAAAAATAAAAAGAGAAATCGGGCCTAATCTTTGTAAAATATTTGCAGGTTGCAGTGAACACATTAAAGGGAAAGACGGGCACGCAAAACAAGGATAGGAGTCTGTACTAAGCTCCAGGACATCCCTTCAGACACTCCCTCCATGGCCACTCACCTCTCCTAGGATTTGGTCACATTCAGGTCAGAATTGGGTTTTCTACAGGAAGTTATGGGCTTTCTACAGGAAGTTCCAGGCTTTTCTACAGGAAGTTCCAGATGTTTCTACAGGAAGTTCTGAATTTCTACAAGAAACATCCTGTAGAACCTTCGGATGAACCAAATTCAATTTTAAAAGGGAATCTGATGGTTGGAATCTGTTGGTTAGGCTTGCAAGCACCTCTGTTTCCATCCCTCACCTTTCTCCACCATTTTTTCCACCTCATCGTACTTCTTTTATGAAAACTGTGTTTTCTACAGGAAGTTCCTGTAGAAATTACAGAAGGCTGGAAAGGGATTTTAAAAAGCAGTTTGGTGAACATGGAAGCTTCATCAAGGGTTCATAAGTCCTCCTGCCATCTTCAAACTCCTCCTCCATCATTTCCATGAACCCAAGCTCATTTTTCTTACCATGCAAAAAAACTGCAGAATGCTTGAAAGCAAACATACATAGTGCTGAAATTTTTTTTCCCTCACGTGAAAACCATGCATCCATTTAAAAAACCGTTTTATGGGGAGTTTAACAGGGATGATGGGAACATGCTTGAGCAGTTTCAACCAATTTTGTTGCACGATTTCCAAGAAATCAGCCTCCATCACCTTCATCCATTTTTGCATTTTCTCCATATCCGTGCATCTGTTTCAAAACCTGTTTCATGGGGAGATGCACATGGGTGATAGTAACCTACCCAAGCAGTTTCAGCCGATTCTGATGCACCGTTTCTGAGAAATTCACCTCTGTAATCTTCAGCCATTTTCCGTTTTTCTTGAAATCTGTGCATCCATTGACCACCATTTCGCTCTGGGAGGTGCATAATGATGATGGGAACATGCTCAAAAAGTTTTAGATCAATCCAGTCTATCGCTCGGGAGCAATGGTGAAAACACGTTTCTGTCCTGTGGAAATTCAACATCAGCAGCTTGAGGGTTCAGATTTGAACATGGAAACAAATTCTTGCACTGTAGATCCACCCAAAAGACACCTGCACAATAAAAGCAGCCATGGATCAGCAACCAAGTCATCATGCAACCACAGAAACAAATGCAGCAGCAAAAAGCACTTCACAGCAACCACATTCGACTTCCAGGTACGTGACTAAACTCGTTCCTCTGATTACATGAATATAATTTGAGAACTACGTGAACAATGAGATGGTTGTGATTAAACAAATCAGTGGCCAGCCAACTGGCCACCCTCATCCAGTTCTCTAGCACTCAGCTAGAAATCATGCAGCATGCGTGTACAAGTAACTCACGTGAAATAAAAAAAACAGGGAGTGTTGGTCGTTTGAACTCCAGTGCAACTGATCAAGAAGAAGACATACAATTAATAAATAGCACTGCAGTCTGCATGTGGCCACGTACACCTAGCCACTTCACTCCCTCACCAAGAATCACGCCGCAATTTAAAATGCTCGGCTGAAATTCACACCACCTGTTGTTCATTTGCACTTGACTGAAGTATGCATCCTCTGCTTCCAAAAAATGATGAACTAGTCGTCGTCCAACGGTTTCTACCTGTCTTCGAGATTCTGTTGTGTATCAGGCTCGCTCAGAGGCATAGTGGTGTTCTACAGGAACCGGGGGGGGTCTTCTACAGGAAGTATGGCATAGCCTTCCGAAGCAAAGAAGCCTAATTTTTCTTCGACAAATTTGGAGTCCCGAGAGAGGTAGAATTGAAAACACTCTTCCATGCATGATATACTCTAAAAAGGTGATTAATTGCACTGTTTTGAATTGGAGGGTTAGAGACAAGTCTGTCATGAGTCAAAAATAGCATTTTTCCTGTGTTGCATGAAATTTCTCAATCGGTTCTGCATCAATATTCTCCTCCACAGTTCCTGTTAAAACATTTTTTTTCCCTGTAGAAAAGATAAAGCACTGTGAGGGTTAACCTGTGCATGAAAGATTTGAATTTACACAGTTATATGTATGTTGGTGATGGAAATTAAGCTCTATGTCCTGTCTGTGAAAACCTAATTCTCCCGGTTACACACAGACATCCGAGTTTTGGGCAGCAAAACCATTAGAACCAGGGAATTGGTGCAGATTAAACTCTAAACATGTTGAAAAGTGTGCAACAAGAAATGCTTCTTGAGAATGCAACAAGATGATGGAGCTTCGTGGAAAGGAGTCGCCTTCACTAAGTGGGCCCGCAGGCTATTTTTGGCGCAAGTCTATTTTTAGACTATGTCTATTTTTAGACATATGGATCATGTCTATGGATTGCAGATTGTTGTTTATGGATGATTGATCAAGTTGGAAAAATAGATGGACTTCTATTTTTATACCACAGCGGAGTGACTGCTCAGTCTAAATATAGAACAGTCAAATATTATTAGCTCATAATAATATTTAGACTATAAACTTTGTCTTATTCTCTTGGAGCACTTCAGGATGAGCTACGGATGTGGTACATGCAGATCCCAGAAGGAAATACGTGGTTACCTATGGGATGACTAATATTTGCATGCAGGACTTCAGTTAGAACTCAAGTGAGTTGAGTTTAGTGGACTGGAGGTGCAGCTGATGGAGTTGTGTTCAGTTTAGCTTTGTTAAACTGGTTGTATTTAGTCTAACTGGCGAATAGACTAGAGATGAGTTGGGTGAATTAGTTATTAATTAATTCACAAGTTATAACTCATAATACAACTAATGAATACATCAGTTAACTCAGTTGAATGTCAGTGCATGTTCAGTTCAGCAGGGACAGGTGTTAGAGAATCAGATTGCTATCAGTTGTGACTATAGTTGTGCACCAGATCTTGCACAAATCAGGGGATTGAGTATGCCAATGAGGTTTGCCACATTGTAGCTTTGTGCTCATGTTATTTAGCAAGTTAAATATGTTGGTT
>APFE030882156.1:0-38654 GCA_000404065.3 Pinus taeda | reverse complement strand
CCTTGTGAGGGACATTGGTCTGCTGCAAAAAGAGTTCTAAGGTACTTGAAGGGAACTAAAGACCTTGGAATCAAGTATACACAGGTAGACAACTTCAGCTTGATTGGATACTCTGATTCAGACTTCGATGGAGACAAAGAAACTGGAGTATCTACTTTAGGATATGCTATGAGTCTTGGATTAGGAGTTGTCTCTTGGAGATCACGCAAACAATCAGTTCCAGCAGATTCCACAACAGAAGCAGAATACGTGGCAGCAGCTGAAGCAGCAAAAGAAATTGTGTGGCTCAGAAAAATTCTTGAAGATTTGCAGGTGAAACAAGTACAATCAACTCCACTCATGATTGAAAACACCTCTGCAATAAAGTTGGCCAAGAATCCAAAATTTCATGATCGTACAAAGCATATCAATAGTAAATATCATTTGATCCGACATCATGTTGAGGCCAAAACAATCCATCTCCGCCATTGTTCCACAAATGAGCAAGTTGCAGACATCTTCAACAAAGCGCTTGGAAGAGAGAAGCTTGAAAGATTCAGAATGATGCTTGGACTCACCAACATTCCTTCAGATTAAGGGGGGGGAATGTTGACACCTAATTCGAAACGGATGGGTGAACTGGATAGTCATCCAGAAGATGAACTGATCCGTCATATTTATATATATAAATGTATGTTAGCTAATGAATAAAATCAATCAGTTTTCTCTCGCTCATTCATTCTGGAGTTACCCTGGCCTGACAGTAATATTTTTTGTTTTGGTGCTTCATTAAAAGAAATATCCCATACACAAAAAACACTCAAACCTCATTAGCATATATGTGAATATTTAGGTAGCAAACTCATGGTAGAAGTTGAAAAATATAGTTTATTAAATTGGGTACATGTATTCTAAATTTTGCATGGATATTTTAATTAGTTACCATAAGAGCTAATAATTTGATGCCTACATGACCAATAAGAAGCATTTTCTATTTCCAATGCCGAAATTTCAAGAGGCACTCCATGAAAATAGAATTAATTTTCCATAAAAATGAACTAAATGTAGTGAGTAAGTTCATACTTCACCTTTACTATTGTGTTTGACTTTGGATAGTCATTCTATCTTGAAAATCACGAGATGTGAGAATTTGAAGGATATTATAAATTATATAAACATTATCATATGGAAAATTTGCATGGGGAGAAATGTGAAGGTTTCCTTTTGGAATTAGGGTTTCTATGAGTTGAGGGCAGTTTCCATTCATGTTGTAAAACATTTAGCCAAAGAGTTAAACTAATAACAAACAATTCTACATTTTGTTTCCACATGGTTGTTGCCATATTTGACCACTACTACGTTTGCATATGAAAGATTATGGCATGAATATAAAATAATAGTTTGTTTATATTATTATGAAATAATGAATTCGTAGATTTAATAATGCATCCAGTTGACGCATGACTTGGATAGATAACTTGGATTTTGTATTTGAATTCATTTATCAAATTCACTTAGAATATATGAGAGATTGTTGCATGAGTATAAAATAATAGTTTGTTTATATTGTTGTGGAATAATGAATTCCTAGATTTATTAATGCACACAGTTCATGAAATCATGTCGATAGATAACTTGGCTTTTGTATTTGAATGCATTTATCAAATTCACTTAGAATATGGATATATTAATGACCCTTTATAATTATATACATTTGGGTGATGTATTTGAAATATAGGTAGAAAGGATGACTGTGGTTTATGTTTTCACATGGGTAATAACAAGAATGGTTTTGGATTAGAAGAAGCAAGTATATCCTTATTCATGGCTTGGGAAAATATCAATAACTAAAAAGAAATAGGAGGATGGTGTAAATACATTCACATGGATTTGCATTTATATTAAATGTAATGTATTTGTATTTATATTAAATGCATGGTTTTGTATATAGTATTTAAGGTATTGCATATGTTAAATAGTTATGGTTAAGTATTTGATAATATATGTAAAATTTAAAAATTTGTTATGGAGATGAATTTTTGTGAGTGTAGGAAAGTGTTTATATGAGAAGGTTTTCGATAATATTTTCGATTTGGATAATTTGATATTTCAAAATTTATAGAAAAACAAAACATGACATTAGGGTGAATTCTGAAAATAATGTTTGCAATAAAGATTTATGATCTGGAAGTGTTTACATGAGAATATGTGCCATAATAGTTTCAGTATGGATAATTTGATATTTCAAAATTTATAGGAAAACATGAAATTGGAGTGATTTCTAACAATAATGTCTGCAATAAAGATTCATTATTTTTGCAAGAATTAATTGATAGTTTGTAAAGTAACCTCATTTTCAGTGATTGAAAGATGGGCTATAACTATTGTGGGTGATGAGACCATTACATATAACTTGTTATGTGTAGATTTAAATATCATTAAGTGAATTTCATAAGAAATAAACTTGGTTATATTGTTAACTTGATATGATCTGATAGTAGTAATGCACGATGATGAATAAATTTATTATGGGAAAACACTAGGCCATGAGGATATTCTACTTTAAGAATTATTGGGTAACGTGTATAGAAACATAATGACATGTGTAATGGATGGGTATTTAGTTAATAATTATTGAATGAAATATTAGAATACTTTTGGAAATTTTCAATTATTGATTTCTATTGAATGAGAGTGAACTTCTTCACAAAATGTCTAATAAAATAAACATTGTTGTGTTTTCTCTTTGGAGTTTCTAGGGGAATATTAATGTTTATTTTTGTGCTTTCCTATTTGGTTAGGTTGTTGATATTGTTACACTGTATGAAATTGAAAATTACATCATTCATTATGTTTTTAACAAACTCTCATTAATTGAATGATGTGAATAATACAAGGTACAACACAAAGCATTATGTTAAGAAGTTGCATAAATTATTATTTCTTTACACGAATAGGTATTCTATTTCTTTGGTTATGTCACTTTATGATGTCGTTTTTATCATTTGAGGATCAATAAAGTATGTGAGAATTAATTTGTGGGACATTATATGTAGGTTAAACTTGATAAAAACTAGTAGTCTAATGTAGTTTGTATGATGTATACCTACAATGGTGGTATTTATTTTGGTTTGGAAAAACATGGAATAATGGAATTTTTGTAACTCCATATTCATAATAAACCTTAAGGGTTTAGTTAATTTCAAATAACACCTTCCATAGCCAAGGGAGGTCAAGTGAGTGGGAGGGAGCATTACAGAAGATAGTCACTAAGTTAATGACCTCCACAAAATTCTGTCTATAAACAAATGTGTAAATAGAAGTAGTTAATAAAACTTTAGTACAAATTTTAAGAGATTAAATTAGAAGCATCACATGAACTAAAATAAATTAGAAATTATTCTTATTAAAATCCATTCTCAAAACCCAAACCTTCAATACACATTCCTCCACAAAGATAAGCCTCTCTTCAAAAGGAAATATATTATTCTTAAATGTTAAAATAAAAAGCTTGGAATTATTACAATTAATGAAATCAACATAATTCTATTTAACTTTTTAAATGTTTGAATCAATTATACTCTATATAATTTTATTTACAAATTCTTTATAATCATATACCCTTTCTATTTAATTATCATAAAACATTTTCGCGAGCTTTCGTATTTTTTTTTACATAATAATGATTTTTGAAGATGACATAAAAGGAGATATCAAATATCTTATACAAATAACATATTCAAAATAACTCAATGGAAAATTTAAGGAAAAATATATTCAAATAACATTTAAATTTTCTTTTTAAATAAAAAAAAAAGTGTTTTTATTATTAAAATCAATAGTTAATATATATGTAAAATGCTATAGTGCATGGTACAATTGAAATTTTCAACGTAAACTCAATTATTTCAATGTAAAACTACTATTTTAAAGTATATTCAATTTTTATTTAATAACAATAATATTTAATGTTTAGCTCGTAATCAAGTCATATACTAAATTTATATATGAGATCCAATTTAGTATTTTGTATTTTGTGGGATAAAGGAACTCTTCAATTTATATATACCATATTTCCTTTTTGTTTTCAGTCAATGACTTAAAATGAAACTTATGTTCTTAACTATTAAACCAACTCAAACTTTAATTCAATTTTATTTGTTTTAAAATTCTTTTTTATTACTATAAATTAATAAAGAAGTATACTCAAATTCTAATTGTTATCTATAAGGTCATCCCGTCAAATAAATTGAAGTTAAAAATTCATAAATTAAAAATCTTTATGTATTAAGAAATGGTAGTGAAGTTTTAAAAATCCCTTTTGGAACAATAGGTTCCAACATTAAACTATGTTTCTCATAGTAAAGTATATGAATATTAAATAATGCATATAATTTTTTGTTCATTAAAATATTCTATTGAAACATATACACTTCCTTACAAAATTCAAATCTTTTCCATCTCACTATCATGGTTTGCTTCAAACAAAACCAAACAGACAATGTTATGTGCCAATTCCATAAATAACCAACATAAAAAAATTATAAATCTAAATATTTAAGTAGCTAGATTGTTACTGAAAAAAATTGTGAGAAAAATAACAAGATAATGACATAGTATATGCGAGTTATCTTGGCTATACATCTAGCTATTAAAATAATATTTTGTAACCAGAATTTTAGTAAAGAACTATGAACAATCGTCGTTTGTTGGAAGGCATCACCCAGATCTGGTCATGTGCACTAGATGCTACTAGACTTTTAAGAACACATTGGAGGTGTCCTTTAATATGTCCTAGGTGAACATTAAGGTCAACCAAGAAAGAGTGTTGGCATCATTAAGACTTTGTGAATTTAATTGATGCATGCAATGATCTGATTGTATTCCTCATGTTTCTCCTTGAGCACATGACCTAGGAGATCCTTTACATCCCATTCCAGGGTATTATCATTAAAATGTTGACTCTTCCTTCCCTAATGTGAGAAATATAAGTACCACGTTAGTCACTTCCATTGGGATTCGTTTGTTAGAGTAGGCCTAACAATCATTGGTGGTTAATGCTTCTAACTCACAAATCTCACCCTAGATTTTAGAGGTGTTAGGGTAGTGGAAGGTGGTGGTAGTCAATTGGCCTTGTGTTTGGGCTAATGGCCTTCCTAGAGGTCAATGAAGTCTTGACCCCCATAATGATTTCATACCTTCACATGGAATTCCATTATAGAAAGGGATAATTTAAAAAAAAAAATACCCCATAGTAGGTGAAAGCCAACAGCAATAAGAAGATATGTCCACAGAAAAGTCGATAGTAAATTTGAAAAGTGGACACAAATAAATGGTGGGAGAGTGTGAGGCATTCAATGCTCAGTGAAAACAGCTAGGGTAGGCCTTGGGTTTAGATTAAAAACCCAAAAAACCAAAGTTGTCTGAGAGAATGTATTGCTACGAGTTAGCCATTCATGTGAAGCACAATATGCTAACATGAAAAGGGAGATAACCTACTAGTTTTTAAGAGAGTGAACCAACAAACTATTACACATTTTATATTTTCCTAGAGGCTTGGAAATTCTTCTTTAGAGTCCTTTCTTCCGGATTGCTTGAATACCATGTCTAAATCCTTACTCACACTCTTCCTTGTGCCTAGAACCATTTCCTATAATTGTGCAAGTTGTTATCAATAATTATTTGCAACAATATTGAATAATTTGGAAGCCTCAAATCGATTTTTTTCTATGAACATTAGCAAAAGCATGATATTCTAGGCACCAAGTCATTTTTAGCTATGCAAGAATCTCCTTAAACATAGATTTTATGTTAGATTTCTTTTTCAAACCTTCCTAGTTAACACAATGATACTAGTGGATGTCATGCCTTCCTCATTTAAATGAGCATGTGAGGCTAGCCACATGTAGAATTTGAAGAAGATTCTACATGAGATGTATTTTTTTAAGTTAATTTTTTATTGTAATTTTGTTTTATTAATATTATTAGCAACACATTTTAGATAAAAGAAAATAATAATATGTAGATGACATTAAAATATATATAACATATAAATTAACATCTAGTTTACCATATAAATTATAATAGTGATTTCGTAAGCATATTTAAATTTAACTAATAATCACATAAAGAAATAATATTTACAATATAACAATATTTCTAAATAGGATTTCTTGCAATACCATGGGCCAATACCATGTCTTATCAATACCATATACTGAAAACACATAACTCACTTAAAAAAAAAATATTATGAATATTTTATTTGAATTTACATAGTACTTACAATAAACATAGAATATAACAAGATTCTTAATCATGGATATTCAAAAGCATTTTACCATGGATATTATTAACTTCTAAATTTGCTTTGTTACAATAGCATGGGCCCATAACATCTTTTATCAATACCAATTCCCAACAACCATAAATCATTTCAAAATACAAAAAGGTTAAAATAAAATAAAGTGTAAATTAATAATCATAATTATAATTATAATTAACTATAGTTAATAATAAAATCCTAATAATTATAATTAGTTATAGTTAATAATAAAATCATAAATGCATTTTAACTGGGTATTTACAAATACCCACAGGGATCAAATCTTTTTAGATACAAACCTCTTTCTCACTAAAAGAATATTTGATTTCTCTAAAAACTTGATACATCGGAAATTAAAATAGATATAAACCACATGATGTTTCATTTGTCTCATCAGGACAAGTTGAATGAACTGATGTCACTTTTACATATTACATAGATAGCTGAACATTCTAGACCAGGTAATGACTAAAATAATAACAATCAGATTCGATTGGGAAACCGATGGTTGACTTAGATAAAAGTTAAAAACTTTATTAAATAAGTCAATGTTCTTATTAAAATATAAAATAAATCATTTTATAATTATAATTAAAATATATATTACATACTAACTCCTAAAATACGAAATAAATCATTTTAATAATATAATTAGGATATATATTACATACTAGCTCCCATAAATCTAAATAGACTTTCAAAATAACGACGGATTAATGGTTTAGAGTTTTTTTTTTTTTAATTTTTTTTATAAAAAAAACACGTAAGTGAATAAAAACGTATATATATAATATATTTTAAATTATTTATCTAATTTTTAAAGATTTTAGATCAAATATATTAACCATGATCCAAACATATTGACCATGACCGTACCCTTCCTAAAATATATTGAACATGGTTATTCCCTTAGGTTAAAAGACAAAAAAATCCTCTAAAGCCGACTCTTCATTTTTTGTATTTTATAGTTATGCCTATAAATTTGGTACGCAGTCATTCGAGATATACTCACGAATCTTGGCCTCTCCATCAATCCATGAATCTTCACAATTTCTCACACAATTTCTCACCTGTGTATTGACTCAGTTGAGTTTGAGTTATAAATATGGAAATGCAAAAAGCAGGTTCATTTAGTTCATGGGGGCAAATTAGTAGATCTGCAAGCAGAGATATTAGCTCGATTACGATTCGAATTTGTATGTAAGTATTGCATCGTCTGCAAGCAATGGAACAACATTCTTTCTTCAAACTACTTTTTAACAAAGTGGGGTGAGACCCCTTTCAATAGGAACCAGCCACGGCTAGTTCTTCTTAGTGGAGATCTCGAAATGTTGTCTATGGCTTTTTGTTTCTACACGCGCACCTAGATTAAATCCTTCTCGCTTTCTTTCCTAAAGGATTCGACACTACCCGATGAGTTTCAAGAATCATCTGTGGCAGGACTCATCTTGGTCCACGGAGTCTCAGACTCCATCAGATCCTCTCTCACTCTCTGCAATCCTTACGCAAGAGCCTTCGTCATTATTCCATCAATACTCGAAGTTGAATGCATTGTTGAGGTGGAGAACATTATTCAGAAGTCTGACACTGCATACAAAATTGTCGTGGCAGGGAACTATCAGTCGCTCGACGGACAAATTGTGGGAATTTACGAGCCTTCACAAAACTGATGGAATATCGCAGGATACTTTCCTGACGATTTAACACTTGACACAAACTCTCAGCTTGTTTTCTGGAATGGATCATTTTATGGTCATTGTCGCATGGCAGTAAACGGATGGAATGGCATCATGCATTTCAACATCCAATTAGAGGGAAACAGTTTAGCTGTACAACCCCTGCTCATTCCCATGTTTTTTGCACCATATCCTGAAATAGTGCGCGATAGGTACCGCCGAGAATATTTCCTTGTTCTGTCTTACCCTCAGATGATAACATGCGGCTCCCGTCTACTACTAACCGCAACCAAATGGATGGTAGAACAAGATGGTGGGGAAAGGGGTGGCTGTTGAAAATGTAATTTCAATTGTGCAATAGTTGAGTCGTGCAGCAGCATGGAAACATCGCCGATGAGCAAACACCGATATCGCATCGACAAAATCATAGTAGAGGAGTTACAAAGGGGCATTTATATGCTGCGATGAGCGATCACCGATATCGCATCGGTGTATCTCTATCGGCGTTCACAAAGTGGCAGAGCCTTTGCACACACACACACACACACACACACACACACACAACACACAGATATATATATATATATATATATATATATATATATATATATATAGTCGCGATCCGATGAGATGGACTCGATGGGTATTCAACATTTTGTTTCATATTATGATAGTTCCACAGCGGCCCTCTCTTCCGTGTTTTAATATTTTGCAAGCATATGTTAAAATATATTGTTTCAGCGTATCGGCGGGTTGGAACATCGGAGCATTGGAGGTATCAGCAGATATTGCGATCGGTATATCGCAATCGGGAAAACCAATGGAGCATGGCTTTACATATATGTGTGCTATGCGATGAAGCCTGGACTCGATGGGTTTCCAAAGACAAATTGTATAATGGTTGAAGTACAGGCCTGCAAAATGAATTTGACATGGAGTAAAAGTTTCACTTTTTGACCATGAGTAAAACAGTAAATGTCAGTAAAACAGTAAATGTAATTTACTGTGGGTTGGTACGTTTTTGTAAAGATTTTAAATTTAAAGTTTTTTATTTCACGGGATTTTTTGTCTTAGGGGCATAAGTAAAAACAATATGTAATGTCATTTTTTTTGGGATGTGGTTCTGCGTATGTAATGGCGTGAGAAATACGCACAGCAGTGCGAAGTAAAAACGGGAGCATGCAGCAACATGAATGAAATTTTTTTTGTGAATATGAAGTGTAGACACAGCAGTCTGAATCTTTTGTAAATCCCTTTGTGAGACAGAGGAAGATCTTAATTTGTAACTGCAGTTTTTTTTTATTAATGAATAGAAATCTTTGGTGTGTGAAAGCTCTGTCCGTTGCAAATAAATTTTAAAATTTTGTTGTGTTAAAGATCCTGTGCTGAAAAACAAAGCATTGTCTCTGTGTGCAGTTTATGTTGTGTTTTTGGGATTTTGACAGAAAAATCCCCAACAGTGGTATCAGAGCTGGTTTAGGCTCTTTGAAGGTGTCAAAGAAGCTGAAGGAAGGAGTTTTCTGGCTACAACAACTTCTCCTGCAAAGTGAAGACTCAGTGAAAAGGATCCAGGTATTTCTCAAATTAGTTTCTTGTGTTACTGTTGAAGAAACAATGAGTATTTAAAAAAAAAAAAACAAAACACAGTCAGTTATTTGAATCATAGTTTAAAGTACTAGAATGGCCAGCACGAGCACCAACATGGGTATGTTTAATCCTCAACTCCCACAGTTCAATGGGAAAAACTATGACTATTGGGCAATAACCATGAGAGCCATGTTTGCCTGTCAAGATTTATGGGAATTAGTTCAAGATGGTTTTGAAGAACCAGCAGATGAAAATGAGTTTAACAGATTAACTCAGGCAAAGAAAGATCTGTTGAAGAGTAATAGGAAGAAGGACTCAAAAGCCCTTGTATTTTTGTATCAAGTAGTGCATGAGAGTGTGTTTCTAAGGATAATTGTAGCCAAGACATCCAAAGAAGCATGGCAAACTCTCAAGACAGCCTATCAAGGCATGGAGAAAGTAAAGACAACAAAACTATAGTTGCTGAGGAGAGATTTTGAAAACTTGTGCATGAAGGAGTCAAACAATATTGACTCATTCTTCACACAAGTGATTGGTCTAGTCACACAGGTAAGGACTCATGGAGAAGTTCTTGAAGAAAGGAGGATTGTGGAGAAACTTTTGAGGGTCCTACCCTCAAAGCTTGATGTGATTGTCACCACCATAGAAGAGACAAAGGATCTCTCAAACTTTTCAGTTGATGAACTACATGCATCACTGATATCACATGAGCAGAGGTTGAGTAGAAATGAAAACTCATCTCTAGAGCAAGCCTTCAAGACCCAAATGTCCTTTGGAAGAGGAAGAGGTCAAGGCAAAGGAAACAAAAGAGGAAGAGGCAGAAGCTAGAACAAAGGTGGAAGGAACAGTCTAGCAAATGCTCAAGGAAGAGGCAGCAATCCAAATCAGAACCAAGGCCAAGGCAGTAGCCAACAAAGAGGACAACATCATGCTCAAGGACAAAGGTATGAAAAGTCCAATGTCCAATTTTATTACTATAAAAAATATGGGCATTATGCCAATGAATGTAGGAAGAAGCAGCATGATATGAGTAATAGACCAAATGCCAATGTCACTAGAGAAAACATTAGTCAAGATAATGTGTTGTTTGCTTGTAACATGGCTGAAACAAATAGTGAAGACATATGGTTTTTAGACTCAGGTTGCAGCAACCATATGACAGGAAACATCCGTGTTTTTTGCTTTAGATCAAAATGTGAAATCAGAAGTCACACTTTGGACTGATAGCAAAATTTCTGTTATGGGGAAAGAAGAAGTCAAAATATTTACAAAGAAGGGTGAAAAGAAAACCATAGTAGATGTCTACTATGCCCCTGGAATGAGATGTAGCCTCTTGAGTATTGGATAGCTTGTCCATAAGGGGTACAATGTTTTCTTTGAGAATGACGTATGCACCATCATGGATAGAGCACCCAGCAAACGATGCATTGTTGAAGTGAAGATGACAAGGAACAGGATGTTCCCTCTTAGAATTAGAGCAGATTTGAAAAACAAAGAAGTAATTGCAGTTGTTACCCAAGAGGCTTTCCAAAGTGTGCCAAAGGATGAAAATTGAATACGGCACTTGAGATTTGGACATCTCAACTTTGGAGGTCTTAACTTGTTGAGTAGAAAAGGTGTTAGGGTCACACCCTAACCCCCTTATTTATGTAATGGGATCATGTCATAGTCAAGTGTCAATAAAGCCCATATTAATAATTGTAAGTGGTTAATCCACAATTAATAACGGAACCACAATTAGTTTCAAATGGGCCGTAGTATTAGATAGACGGTATTATTAATACCACGGTATTGGCCCATGGTATTGCATGTATGAGTCATATATAAAGGATAGAGACTCCTTGCGAGGAGCATCGTGTCTTATTTTGTAATTGAGCTCTGCTCTATTAGAGGTTGCCCCCTCGAAGAGGCAAGTGAACATTACTCTCTGAATAATAAAATCATTGCTATTATGTGTTCTGGGTATCTTTTTTGTTCGCATATTCTGTATTTGGGTATCATTTGCAGGTTAAGAGCATAACAAGTGGTATTAGATCACTTTCCAGGGCTGGTGGGATCTCCATTTCGTAGCAATTTTTTTTTTTGGCTAGAGACGTGTTTCGGCGTCTTTAAATCACGGGATCTGTCGTTGAGCACATAACTCTGCAGATTTGGGGAGGCATGCATGTAGGAAATACAAGAGGTGGTCACGTCTGTTGGACTCCCTTGTAACCCCTGTGGGTACCCCTTCGAGTAGTAGCGCATTAGACAGAACCGCACACGGACTGTCTTCCACATACCCTCTGGGTATATCGGAAGCCCCCTAGGCTCCCATGAAACCTCAACATAGATAAACCGTTGGTCATCTCGCGGCTACAGTACACCGAGAACAACACTCACAGAGATTACTTGCTCGTACAATAGGGTAGTCGGGTTGTACGGATAAGGGTACGGTCGATCCTCTTTAGTTAGAGCCCTGAAACATTGGGCCGAGTACCACTCGCAGACCCTTATGTGTATTGCGATCTGTAGCACCTGATACTCCTCAAGACCCTAGTTCCCTTTCCTATCGGGAGATCACACATCACCTCTTCCAGATCCGCTTGTGCAAAGGAGTGCAACAACAGCAGACATTGGTCCCAATCAGCCATTCCGATCTATTAGATCCATCAGATCTGCAGAAGCAGTCGGTTTCACTGCCCTCGCTATCAGATCTGCCATTCAGATCTCTCAGATCCACCAGATCAGAGTCGTTGTGATGGGTTCCTATACAGGGGTATAATTTTCGTAGGACTTTTGGCCGCATTGACATTTTGAGAATTTGGCCATTGCAGTATTGATAAGGAAGGAGTAAAACTCCGTTAGGAGTTTTCAGAAAAAAAAAAATAAAAAAAAAATAAAATAAAATAAAATAAAATAAAATAAAATAAAATAAAATAAAATAAAATAAAATAAAATAAAATAAAATAAATAATAAATAAATAAATAAATAAAATAAATAAATAAAAAAAAACTTTCAGCCGCTTATTGGTGATCTAGCCCATCAGAATCAGGACGACTAGCTGAGCATGGTGGTACCATTCACTTCTTAGTGAATTTTTTTTTTAGGCAGTCCCAATTTTCAAAAAATCTGGTTTGTGTGTGGTAACAACTAGAGCTCAAGAGATCTCCAATGAAAGGATGTGTTAGTGCTCAAATCTACCTTAGGCTGAAATAAGGTAAAAATCAAGGCTACATCAAACCACGCTCAGCCTCGTAGCTAGCCCTACGAGGACAGGAGAGGGCTCTCTCCGAGCCAATCTCAGCAAAAGGTAATCAATGAGGCTCGAGATGACTAAATTGATGACTAATTTTAGGCTAGGTATGAAGTAGAAAGACTTTGAGATTGATTTTTTGAGGTTTTGTTGAATTCAAGGGAAAGGCAATTTTGGGTGCGGGGATTAGGCACAACTTATGTAGAGGTCTACTTGGGGCAAGATAGGTGATTGTTTTGATGCCTTTAAAGTGATTGAATGGATAGATTCAGACTGGTGAGAGGTCAAGGAGAGAAAGAAACTTTCAAGGATTCTCCCTAAACAGATGAAAACATGGAAAATTAAACAAATTTAAAGGCAGAGCATAGCAAATTTATGGATTCTACCTTAACACTTCATTTGTTCAATTGTATAAGATTAAAGAAGGAAATTAGTACTCATAAACAACTTACAAGTACTGAAATAAACACACCATCAACACATAAAGCCACATGAATCCCAAATAGTGCTGCAAAACCCTAGTCTTTCCTTCGCCAAAAATGCAGATAAGATATGTACAATAGAGTGTCAAACTATTCCCAAGAGTCCAACCCTGAAAATGACTAAGAAAATACATAATATAGGAAATCCAACACATTCCCTTGCCTCTAGGGGTCAAGCTCATCATCCTAGGAGCTGTTTCAACCAATTCTAAACAAAGCACTACAATCTAGGCAGTCAAAACAACTTGCCTCTATAAGCTAGGAAGCCAATTCATTCATTAAATTTTTGCTATTTTATGAATGAATCATCTAGAATAGGTAAATAAGTGTCAAATCAACATAATGTTTCATTAATTACATCACGAGGGGTGAAAAATCACATCACAAGTCAAAATTGGTCAAACTGGCTTCATTTGTGGAGCTGAGGATGAAAATTGTGCCAAAAAACCCTGTACGCCGCGCACCTGAGCCCTGTGCGCTGTGCACCTTTCCACCTATTTTTGGGGTACTTCCTGGCATCTAAATTGAGCTCAGGTTGGCTTGATAGAAAGCCCTAGATGTCTACTTTCTAACCTAAGTGGAATTTTCCAATTTGGTGTCTGTTTAACCCTCCAAAAGTGCATTCTCCTGGAAGTACTTCCTGTTGGTGCAAAAAGTGGAAGAAAGGTGATTTTCAAGATGTTTTTGAGCCTTTTGGTCACCCAGAACTTGATGAAATTCTTTGGCAATGGCTGAGCATGTATTATTCATAATGAAAAATCCAAAACCACAAGCCATTTGTGATTTAGACCTCCCCATCTTATGGGTCGTGCGCGGCGCGCTATGCGTTGAGCCAAAAACCTGTTTTGCAAGCCAAAAATTTCAAAATGACAAAATTTTCTCCGAATTTGCTCAAATTCAGAGTGAAGACCCTCTATCACGTGTTGTGCCCCACCAATGAAGCCTCGGCCAAAGTTTGGAGTGGATCAGGCTTTTTCTGTCGCTTTAGCGCTTTGCTCAAATGCCTATTTAAGATCTTCATTTTCGCTTTGCAAACATGCATGCGAGCTCAATAGTGAGTTTTCATATGATGAAGCATGTCTTTGTCTCTGTTTGTCTTCACCAAAAACTTTCTACAAATGAGTGTTTACCCGGATCAGGATTGATTCTCGATTAATAAGTGTCAAATCACCGAGTCTCCTTCGGGCCAATTCTCGGTCTTCCCGGATCTTCCGCAGCTCATAAAGTGTATGCTCATCTTCCAGCTGTTTGTTGTGCTACTCCAAGTAGTTGATCACCCACTTAGCCATCTGCAATTTCTTTTGCAGCGACTCATTGTCGGCCCTTTGCTGTTGGATGATCTCCGTTAGCTCTGAGTTAGGAGAGCTAGCATCAACATCAATGATACCCATGTCCTGACCTCCTGGAGGACCCTCATCAACCAAGGGTCTCTTGCCCCTATCCTAAATCTGTACCTATGCTGAAGACGGAGGTGACCCTTCCACATGATGTGGAGATAATACTCGTTGTGCTAATGATGTCAACGAGACCCCTTCCACCCTAGGTGGAGATAGTACTCGTCGTGCAGATGCAAATAAGGCCCTGTGGCCTCGCTGATATGTCACATATGCTGGAGCATCGACATGCTCGGTCTCAGGAATGTCAAACTGCTGTGAAGGCCCTCCCTCATCATGAACTATCTCTGGAGGAGGCTGTAGCGTGGAAAAGTAATCACGAGAGATGAAATCCTCCCAAGTAATACCTTACTGTGCCAACTAATGCATCATTATGATTTTGATCAATGCATAATGACATATGCTCCTATGCTGATGTGCTGGGCTCTTCCTTTGTACTAAAGGCACCATCCTCTCTATGTTGTGACACATGAAAAACGGAATGTTCATCATACGTACCCTTGTGAAATGCATCAACAAACGAACATGGTACGCATAGAGACGTGAGAATCTGCACTCGCAACTAAAATACCGAATGATGAGTTTCATCAATGGTGCAAACTCATCTTTCAAGAATCTGAAAGGAAAAGCTGCGCTCAAGTGTCTCAAATACCTAGGCTTGATATATGGCTCATAGTAAAATTGTCTAGCAGCTGGCGTTTGCTCCATTCCTCCCCTACATTTGGTATCTTGGTGGCCTCAGCAATAGTCTCGGGTGACAAGGTGAAATTCACTCCGGCAAGGTTTACATGACCATCCTGTAAATTTAGAACAAATAAACAGACTAGTTCCTGATGATCCTGAGTTTGTGAGATCATCTCACAATATTGGAAACATGATTGGCGCCAAAAACAATCCATTAGAAGTGGGCAAGCTTGCAATTGAGCCAAAGAAGTAGGCTCCTCCCTAACATGCTGACAACTTTTGCCACCTTTGTGATACCTCCGTGGCACATTTGGCACATTTACCTCCGGTGTAGAATCACTATCATACTCCTGCTCATATACTGACTCGGTCCCTGACATGTCTTTAGAAACAAGATAACTGGAATATATATATATATATATATATATATATATATATATATAATATATATATATATATATTATATATATATATATATATATATATATATAGATAAATAATATATAATATATATATATATATATATATAATATATATATATTATATATATATGTTGATGTATAACTGTGTGCAAAAATTGACTGTAAACTGTTTCTTTTGCTCTAAAAATGTTGTGACCAAGGGGACAAAAATGTACAAGGGAATATTAGGAAAGGGAAAACATTAGAGAAATGGGGAACATGGAAATAAAATGAGGAATTTAGAGAAGGGAAGGGACATGGAAATCTTGGATTTTTAGGGTTTTGGGATGAGGTAGGGATCATGTCTTTGTAATAGAAGTGAGGGATTAAGATTTGAGGGAGGATAGTGTAGGGTTTATGAGGGAATTATTGGGGAAAATAATGGTGAATATAGGGGATGGGAAACAAAAGGAAGTAGGAAAAAATGATAACCTTGGTAACATATAGTTTTTGAAACCCTTCAGCAATTTTTGCATTCAAATTCTTACAGCAATTTAATGGACAAAGGAGGGTTTTCCACTTGGTTTTCTAGGGCAAACATATCATAAATCCTTTACATTAATCGTTCAAAACCAAGAATAAGCCATGGATATAAGCCTACCTGTGAATTTGTGCCTGCGAGGAGGCGTTTTGGTGTTTTTCCGGACCAAGTTTGGGCTTAAACCCCAGTGCGTCACGTGCCTCACCCAACGCGCCTCGCGCCTCTGATGCTTTGCGCACGTGCAATTTTCCACTGCACTTTGTTTCTTGATGCACCGCGCACCCCTGATGCGCCGCGCGCCCAACCTGATGCACCACGCGCCCTGGAAATGCTCCAATTTGCATACAAATTCACAAGATCGCTTTGGAACGATGCTCTTCACTGTTGGAATGTGGAATGGGTTGCAAATGATGTGAAATATCTTCATATAGACTCCCTTTTGATTTTTGCTTGGTCCATAAACCATTTTCTTATGTTTTTTCGTTGACACTTTTTCAGAATTAATAGACTCTGACCTTTTTGGTTTCCTCCTTAAATTTGGTTGAAATAATGATTTTATTTGATAATTGTTTGCAGGGATAGCTGTGATATGCTCTGGCAAAGGAGACCAAGGTTGCACTTGGATGTTTCAATGATTGAAAATTTTGAAATTTTTTTACAAAAATGAGATGACGACTTATCTTCAAAACAGATTTTTGAAGAGAAGTCATACTTTATTTGTACAATGATGAAAACTATTGAAGTGACTATCTATCAAAGACATCCCTCTGACCTGTTGGTCTTTTTGGACTTTGCAACACAAAATGACCCAACCCTAGACCTAAGACCTAAAATTTTGAAATAATGACCTTTGAAGCCTTATGACTAGACCTGAACCAGCAGTGCCATGCACGAGGGGAATGAGTGACACAAACCATTCCGTGAGAGTTATGGCATGCCTAATGAAATGCAAATGATAAAAAATGATGGGACACCTAAACATGAAATGCAGAAAGAGCTCTGATCTCTGATGGAGGGATAACTAGACCGACTCTAACAGGATGGACAAACTTGAAGAATCAGTGCAACACCTCCACAGTCAGCTTACCGGACTATATAGCATGGTCGAGAAAATAGCGCAGAAGGTCAAGGAGCAAGCCCATGAGGAGGTGTATAATGGCCATGAACACAATGAGGGTGAGTCTAGCCACTCTCCTCATGTCTGGCACACCCACCCACAAACCAGTCAGCGACCTCCCAAGTTGGATATGCATAAATTTGACAGTTCTCACCCGTCAGCATGGACAACACAAATGGAGCAGTATTTCAAACTAAATCGCATCTTCGATGATGAGACTCAGCTTATGTTGGGTAGCATGTACTTGGACAATGAAAGGTGGCAATGGTGGGAATGGCATCAACATTGCACTAGACCTTTTAGGACTTGGCCCAAATCCAGAAAATCTCTTCAAGATCGCTTTGACCAGGAATCATCTTTTTTGGGTCATCTTACTAAGCTCCGACAGACTGGTACAGTGGATGAATATATTACAGCTTTTGAAGCCTTAGCCTTCCACACTTGGGGTCTCTCAGATGGGTTCTACACACAATGTTTTATCAGCGGTCTTAAAGAAGCTATCAAAGCCCAAGTCCTACTGCACCACCCTCCCACATGGACAGAGGCTTGCAAGGTAGCTCGTAACGTGGAACGTGCATTAGCATCCCAATACAGTCGCCCAAATTTCTCCGCTAAAGGTCGCCCCCCACAGGCTCACAACAAGACTCAAATACTTAAGGTCCAAAAGGTGTCACCTGTGGAAATGGCCGAAAGAAGAAAGCAAGGCCTATGTTACTACTGTGATGAAAAATACTCCCCAGAACATAAATGCAAGGAGCCCAATTTTTTTCAAATTGATGCCACTGACTATAGCTCAACAGAGGAAGATCCACCACTGGAGGAACATGAGCCGCTAAAAGAAGACAACCAAAAGGACAATGCCTCTGACGAACTAGTTATTTCGTTGCACGCTTTGGCAGGGATTTGTTCCCCTCAAACTCTCAAAATTAGAGGTTTTATTAAACATCGCCTAGTAGTAGTCTTGATTGATATTGGAAGTACACATAATTTCATCCATCAAAAAGTCGCAGAAGTAGTGCATTGTTTTGTACGAGCAGTTTCTAACTTCCAAGTTCAAATTGCGGATGGAGGCACAATGAAATGTGAAGGGCGCTGTGAAAATGTCAAACTTCAAATGGGGGATTATCAGTTAAAAACCCACATGTTTGCCATACACATGGGGGGTTGTGACATTGTCCTCGGAGCTGACTGACTCCGCACTCTTGGGCCAATCACAATGGATTTCCAGGAGTTATATATGAGTTTTAAGCAGAAAAACTACACGCATACCCTCCATGGACTCCAGGCGGGAGCCCCCTCCATCATCAACTCGCATAGGATGGAAAAATTGTTAAAAAAGGGCAATCATGGAGTTGTGGCTCAATTTAATGCCATCTAGGCAGTCGAAACCAAGCCTCCTCCAATTCATCCTGAGATGCAACATATTTTAAATAACCATCTGTCGGTCTTTGACAAGCCTCATGAGCTTCCACCCTCGCGAGGGGAACATGATCATAACATCACCTTAGTTCCAGGGGCCCAACCGCCAAATGTGCTCCCATACAGATATCCGTTCACCCAAAAGAATGAAATAGAAAAAATCATCAAGGAACTTTTGGAAGCTGGTGTCATTCGTCCCAGCATTAGTCCTTATTCATCCCGAGTGGTCATGGTGCTCAAGAAAGATGGGGAGTGGCGGATGTGTCCCGACTTCAGGGCCCTCAATAAGTTGATAGTCAAAGATAAATTTCCCATCCCGGTGGTTGATGATTTGCTGGATGAACTTAATGGGGCTCAATTCTTCACTAAGTTGGACTTCGCTCAGGCTACCACCAAATTCGCATAAAGGAAGTCGACATCCCCAAGACTGCTTTCAAAAATCATGAAGGCCACTATGAATTCTTGGTCATGCCATTTGGTCTTTGTAATGTCCCCTCTACTTTTTAGAGCCTTATGAACCACATTCTCAAACCATATCTCAGGAAATTTGTCCTTGTCTTCTTCAATGACATCCTCATTGATAGTTGCACTTGGGCCGCACATCTTCAACATGTAGATCTACTCTTGCAACTGCCCTGCAAGCATAAATTATTTGTCAAGATGTCCAAGTGTTCATTTGGCATGGCGGAAGTAGAGTATTTGGGCCACATTGTGGGGCGTGAAGGTGTCAAGGTGGACCCCAAAAAGATCCAGGAAATGAAGGAATGGCCTCAACCTAAGAGCTTGAAGAGCTTGCGAGGATTTTTGGGTCTCATAGGCTATTATCATAAATTTGCCCGCAAATATGGTCACATAGCGAAGCCCCTCACCCAACTCGTAAAGAAAAATTCATTCTTTTGGAATGAGGAAGCACAACAGGCCTTTACAGCTCTAAAAAATACCATGTGTTCCACTCTAGTTTTAGCACTACCTCACTTCACCAAATCTTTTGTCATTGAATGTGATGCTTCAGGTACAGGTATTGGGGTGGTCTTAATGTAGGAAGGGCGACTGTTGGCCTTCACAAGCCAACAACTCAGTGGGGGGAATCTGGGCCAATCTACCTACGAGAAGGAAATGATGGCCATCTTACATGCAGTCGACACCTGGCAACCTTACTTATTGGGGCGACGTTTCCAAATCCGCACAGATCATCGCAGTCTTAAATAGTTTTTGGAACAACACCTATCCTCCCCACAACAAAATAAATGGCTAGCCAAAATGATGGGATATGATTATGAGATCATTTACAAGAAAGGGAAATACAATAGTGTAGCAGATGCATTGTCTCGCCAATTTGAGGAGGAAAGTACCCTGCTAGCAATTTCCCTCCCCATTCCAGAATGGATTGAAGAAGCTCGCAGGGAATGGTTTTCACACCTCGAGCTCTCCCAACTCATTTCTCAATTGCAGGTAGATCCAAATTCCACCAAGGGCTACTCGTGGTAGGATGATATTCTTCGCTACAAGGACAGAGTCGTAATATCACCAAAATCCACTCTCAAAAGTCGCATTTTGGCAGAATTGCACTCATCTCCCATTGTAGGACATTCGGGCTTTCAGAAGACGTATGCTCGCACCATAAGATCATTTTTTTGGACAGGCATGAAAAATGGCATCCTTACTTTCGTAGCAGAATGCAATGTCTGTCAATGCCACAAAGGGGAAACCATCAACACACCAGGCACATTACAACCATTGCCCATTTCGGCATCAATTTGGACGGAGGTTTCTATGGATTTCATTACAGGTCTTCCAAAGTCAGGGAACAAGTCAGTCATCATGGTGGTTGTGGACCAATTGTCGAAGTATGCTCATTTCTGCGCTCTACCCCACTTGTTTACACCAACTTTAGTTTCTCAATCTTTCATGGATCAAATCTTCAAATTGCATGGCATGCCCACTTCTATTGTGTCCCACTGTGACCCGATCTTCAAAAGTAATTTTTGGTAGGAACTCTTTAGAATACAAGGCACTCAACTAAAACTCAGTACTTCCTATCATTCACAAACAGATGGTCAAACCAAAGCCGTCAACAAATATCTAGAAACCTACCTTAGGTGTTTCACTTCAGAAAAGCAACACCTTTGGGTACAGTGGCTACCTCTAGCTGAATGGTGGTATAACACCAACTATCATACCACCACCAAAATGACTCCCTACGAAGCAGTATATGGTCAACTCCCACCTTCACCTACTTCGTATCTCAAGGGATGCTCAAAAGTACAAGCAGTGGATCAACTCCTACAACACCATGCAACCATGCTCACCCATCTTCGAGAGAATCTTCATGAAGCTCAGAACCACATGAAGCAACAGGCCGACCAACATCACTCAGAGCGCCAATTTCAAGAAGGGGATCAGGTATTTTTACAGCTCCAACCATATAAGAAAACATCACTCAAAGACAAGGGGTGTCATAAACTCTCTCCCAAATTCTACGGACCATATCAAGTACTTCAGCGCATTGGAGAAGTGGCCTACAAGTTGGCTTTGCCACCTACTGCAAAAATCCATCCAGTTTTCCATGTCTCATGCCTCAAGAAAGTGATTGGGAACAATTGCAAAATTCAGACCAGTCTACCTTAATTGGACGAAGAAGGGTCCATTTGGCTTCAACCAGAACAGGTCCTAGACACACGATTCAAGCAACTACGTGGCCGCATGATTAAGGAAGTCCTCATCAAATGGAAAGACACCTCTCCAGAAGATGCAACTTCAGAACCAGCCACTATTCTTCAGTAGTTTCTGCAGCTTCAGCCTTGAGGAGAAGGCTAGTCTTAAGGAGGAGGGCATGTTAGGGTCCCACTCTAACCCCTTTATTTATGTAATGGGATCACGTCATAGTTAAGAGTCAATAAAGCCCATATTAATAATTGTAAGTGGTTAATCCGCAATTAATAGCAGAACCACAGTTAGTTGCAAATGGGCCGTAGTATTAGATAGATGGTATTATTAATACCATGGTATTGGCCCGTGGTATTGCATGTATGAGTCATATATAAAGGATAGAGACTCCCTGCGAGGAGCATCATGTCTTATTTTGTAATCGAGCTCTACTCTATTGGAGGTTTCTCCCTCGAAGAGGCAAGTGAACATTACTCTGAATAATAAAATCATTGCTATTCTGTGTTCTGGGTATTTTTTCTTCGCATATTCTGTGTTCTGGGTATCTTTTCTTCACATATTCTATATTTGGGTATCATTTACAGGTTAAGAGCATAAAAAGGAATGGTAAGAGGATTACCATTGATAGAGAAACCAGACAGCCTTTGTGAAGGTTGCATCTTGGGGAAGCAACACAGACAAAGTTTTCCATCAGGGAAAAGCATAAGGGCAAAGGAACCCTTAGAAATTGTCCACTTAGACTTATGTGGACTGATGCAAAGTTCATCTTTAGCAGGCAGTCAATATTTTCTAACATTTATTGATTATTTTACAAGAAAAACTTGGGTTTATTTCCCGAAGAACAAAAGTGAAGTGTTTGAAAAATTTTGCAATTTCAAAGCACTTGTGAAAAATCAAAGTGGGTTGCATATCAAAGGTTTAAGAACAGATAGAGGAGGTGAGTATATCTCCAAGGAATTCCTACGATTTTGCAAAGAAAATGGAATACACAAGCAATTTACAGACAGGTACACCCCACAGCAAAATGGAGTTGCTGAAAGGAAGAACATGACTATTATGGATATGGCGAGGAGCATGTGGAAGGCAAAGCATTTGCCAAATGATCATTGGGCTGAAGTTGTAAACTATGCAGCATATATCATGAATAGGTGTCCTACAAAAGCTGTGATGAACAAAGTACCTGAAGAAGCATGGAGTGGGAGAAAGAAAGGAGTCACCCACATGAAAGTTTTTGGATGTGTGGCTTATGCACACATTCCAGATCAGCTAAGGAAGAAGTTGGATAGCAAAGGGGAGAAATGTATTGTCATTGGATACAGTGAGCAATCCAAAGCATATAGGCTGTATATCCCATCTACCAAGAAATTTTTTGTGAGCAGAGATGTTCAATTTATTGAGGGGGAATCTTGGGATGGAAGCATAGAGAAAACAATTAATGTTAAAAATTGTTTGTCTCATGATGAAGATGATGAGGAGATGGCTGAAACACATCCCCAAATAGCAGTGCCAACACAAGGGTAGCAAGCGACACCCTTGAGGAGAAATGAAAGTGCTTCTCCAAGCACACCACAAGGAGGAAATTCAAGTGCAACTTCAAGCACTTGTACACCAAATGAAAGAGATAAAAAGTTTAGAAACTTAAGTGACATTTATGATGAAGGACTGAATTCCTTATTTGCCTTGTATTGTCATGTTGATGATCCTATTCATTTCGAAGATGCAATTAAGGATAGGAAATGGATAGAAGCTATGGATGAGGAGATCAATGCCATAGAAAGAAACAAGTCATGGGATTTGGTTGAGCTACCAAAAGGTAAAGAAGTCATTGGAGTCAAATGGGTCTATAAGACCAAGTGCAATGCTGAAGGAAAAAATGAAAGACACAAGGGAAGGCTGGTTGTCAAGGGATACAAGCAAGACTATGGGAGAGATTATGAGGAGACTTTCACACCGGTTGCAAGAATGGAAACCATGAGAGCAGTGCTGTCCATAGCAGCACAAAACAAGTGGAAAGTTTACCAAATGGACGTGAAGTCAGCATTCCTAAATGGAGTGTTAAAGGAAGAGGTCTATATTGAACAACCTCTAGGCTATGAGAAGAAAGGCCAAGAACACAAAGTATGCAGATTGAAGAAAGCTCTTTACAGGCTGAAGCAAGTGCCAAGAGCGTGGTATAGTAGGATAGATTCATATCTATTGGAAAAAGGATTTGAGAAATGTGAAGGAGAACCCACCCTCTACATCGAAGAAAAGGATGGTAAATTGCTAATTGTTGTGTTATATGTTGATGATGTTATTTTTACACGTAATGATAACTACCTCATTGAAAATTTCAGATTAGTCATGAAAGAGGAATTTGAAATGATTGACATGGGTTTGCTGAGATACTGCTTAGGAATTGAAGTATATCAAAATGAAAATGGAATTTTCATCTCACAAGAAAGATATGTAAATGAAGCGTTGGACAGATTTAATATGCAAGAGTGCAAGGCAGTGATCACTCCCACAGTAATGGGATTAAAACTCAGCAAAGAGGACAACAGCAAGGATTTTGATCCTAGTTTGTACAAGAGCATAGTTGGTAGCGTTATGTATTTAACTGCAACTAGGCCTGACATAATGTTTGCTGTTAGTTTAATTTCCAGATTCATGGACAGGCCAAAGGAAGCACATTGGCAGGCAGCAAAAAGAATTCTGAGGTATGTTAAAGGTACTAAAAGGTTTGGCATCTTATATACTATCTCAGAATGTTCAAATTTAATTGGGTACACTGATAATGATTGGGCTGGAAGTGTAGATGATCAGAAAAGCACTTCTAGTTATGTCTTTCACATGGGTTCAGGAGCCATTTCATGGGCTTCTAAGAAACAGTCCATTGTAGCATTGTCTACAGCAGAAGCTGAACATGTGGCAGCTACAGCAGCGTGTCAAGTAGTTTGGATGAGAAGAATGTTAAGGAGCTTAGGCCAAGAGCAAGCAAAAGCAACAGTGATTTTTTGTGACAATAGCTCAGGTATTGCATTATCAAAGAATTCAGTGTTTCGTAAGAGAACAAAACACATCGACACAAGGTTTCGTTACATCAGGGAATTGGTAAAGCAGTGAAGAAATTGTCTTAGAACATTGCAGGACTCGGAAAAAGGTTGCAGACATTTTGACAAAGCCATTGGACCAGAAAAGCTTCAAATTTTTGAGGAAGTGTCTGGGTATGAATGAATGCCCAGGAGTTGAAATTAAAGGGCAGTGTTGAATATGTAATTTCAACTCGCAACAGTTCTGTGCAGTAGCATGGAAACATCGCCGACGAGCAATCACTGATATCACATCGGCGAAATTGCAGTAGAGGACTTACAAAGAGGCATTTATATGCTGTGATGAGCGATCGCCGATATCACATCGGCGTATCACTATCGACGTTCACAAAGTTGCGGAGCCTTTGCACACACACACACACACACACACACACACACACACACACACATATATATATATAGTCATGATCCAATGAGACGGACCCGACGGGTATTCAACATTTTGTTTCATATTATGACAGTTCCGCAGTGGCCTTCTCTTCTGTGTTTTAATGTTTTGCAAGCATACATTAAAATATATTGTTTCGGTGTATCGGCGGGTTGGAAAATCGGAGCATGGGAGGTATCAGTAGATATTGCGATCGGTATATCGAAATGAGGAAAACCAATGGACCATGGCTTTACATATATGCGCGCTATGCGATGAAACCCGGACCCGATGGGTTTTCAAAGCCAAATTTTATAATGGTTGAAGTACAGGCCTACAAAATGAATTTGACCTGGAGTAGAAGTTTCACTTTTTGACCATCAGTGAAACAGTAAATGTCAGTAAAATAGTAAATGTAATTTACTATGGGTTGGTAAGTTTTGGTAAAGATTTTAATTTTATAGTTTTTTATTTCACAGGAGTTTTTGTCTTAGGGGCATTAGTAAAAACCATAGGTAATGCCATTTTTTTTAGATGTGGTTCTGCGTATGTAATGGTGTGATAAATATGCACAACAGTGCGAAGTAAAAAGGGGAGCATGCAGCCTGAAAGATTTTTTTGGTTGAATATGAAGTGTAGACACAGCAGTCTGAATCTTTTTGTAAATCCTTTTGTGAGAGAAAGGAAGATCATAATTTGTAACAACAGTTTTTTTTTTAATTAATGAATAGAAATCTTTGGTGTGTGAAAACTCTGTCCGCTACAAATAAATTTTAAAATTTCCCCTCTGTTAAAAATCTTGTGCTGAAAAATAGAGCATTGTCTTTATGTTGTGTTTTTCTGGTTTTGACAGAAAAATCCCCAACAATGGCGAGTTGCATATTTTCGAGCCGGTGATTATAATGTAGGAGTTCAGGAATGAGGTGCATCACGTCGTGGATCTATCAAACTCGCCAAGGTGGGAATGGGTGGAGATTGCAAGGATGCCTTCATTTCTTTGCAATGAATGGATGAATAAGCTTTTCCCAGAACAAAAAGAGGATTTTCTAGCGGATTGCTGCATAGGAGTAGGAGATTACGTGTGCTTCGCACCATCGTTCTACATCGCACGTTCAAATGAAGTAGTAGATGTGGTTGCTTACAATCTGATTGATAATCCATGGAATTGGCTTCCCAGCTGTCACATGACAGATAGCTCCGTGGAATTGGGTTGCCTGACTTGTGATGAAGACTGTGACTGTCAATTTCACCAAGATATAGCCTTTCTCCCCAGCCCACATGTGAAGGTCACTCTGGAGAAGCCGGTGGAAATGCTGCACGAATAAGAGATTCTTAAGAGCCCAATCTCGTGCCCTTTTTTCGTCGTTGCACAATTTAGTTAGAGAGTTGCCGTGAAATAGTTCTGGGGATAAATTCGTAAGGAGAGCCCAATCTCGTGCCCTTTTTTTGTTATCGCACAAATTAGTTAGAGAGTTGCCGTCTAACAGAAATTAGGATTTTCACATTTTTGTGGTTAAAGAACATTTTAATATTTGTTTTAATTATTCGCAAAACTTCGTGAAGTTATATTTTCATTACATTCATTATGATTATATTTTGTTATTGAATAATTATTAATGTTATCATTTTTATATATGGAAAAGTATTTTGAAAATTTGATAGAAAATAATGTATAAATATAAAAAAATCTATATTTCTGATAAAATGTAATAATGGAGAATCTGTTATTGTGATGCTCGATAGTTTAATTTATCTCCGATTTCATTTTTACAGTGGTAAAAGCATTTTCCACAGCTAAATATAAATATAGATTTGAATGTAGGCTTTGATATGTGCTTTTTATGATCCTCATCTACTTGTAATTTGCTGGTAGTTTGTCATTATGATGCTTGCAGTAACTACTACTCTCTCTACAATACTTTGCACAATCACAACCTTTTCTTATGAGTCTGTTTGCACCGTAGCTCATTAGTAAAATTTTATTCGGCCTTTTCTTTCTTCATTGTAAATATGGTGATGTAAATCCAATTTTACTTGTAGCATAATTTATGCGCTAAGTGTTATTGTATTTTGTTATTTTTGGAAATGAAATTGGTAATTTAGTGATATTACATTTCTATGCACAAGTAGAAGGTATTTTGAAATTTATGAATCAATTTAGGTTAATAAAATATGAAAATCAAATTATTAATATCTTACAAAACATAGTTTGATTGCAACAAAACAAAATCACTAATTTTATATGTTTGTAAATTGCATAAATATATTATAAAAGACACCAATATTCAATCAACCAGGCTCCAATCTGTACTTTTCAAAGAACCCACGAGGCTCCCACCTATAGAGCTCCAACCCTATCTTCCTAAGGCTCCAACCTTGTCAGTTTGAGGCACCAAAATCTAGGGCTTCAACCCTATCTCTAGTACATGTTCCAACCTAGTCTTCTTGATGGCTTCCTTCCTCTAGGGATCCAAGCCACAACTTGAATTCATCGAGATAAGTTTAATGACTCTCCATGGCTCCCAATATCTTCTGCATATATTCACTTTCAAGATTTCCCTCAAATGCTATCCAAGGCACTTAGCTCATCAAAGAGAACATTGTCTTCTCATGAGTCTTCCCCAATATGCTTACACAATAATCTTAGAGTGTTGTTAAATAGGATATAAAAAATCAAAGTGTCCTTCAATTATGGTTTAATACAATATCACAATCACTGCAACAATAAGTATAACATCACAATGCTCAAAGGATCGTTTCTCTTTACAATTCTTCAAGTCTTCAAGCTAAACCAGAACTTCATAGTTTTCTTAGGTTGCTCCACACATAGATGCACACAAGCTTACTGCACTTGATAGTCCACCCGTTTTTTAGATATCTATTATTGGGCTGCAAACTAATGTGACTACACTTAAACAATCTTCAAAAACATGGAGCAGGTTTAAGCTATAAACACAGTCTCACCTACCTATAGTCTATAGTCTGAGCTCTATCCAAGTTGAATGTCCCTCTATCCTAAAGAATACTAATTCGAGCTTAGTTATATGCTTCCAAAGTGAGACAAGTCCGAAGATTTAGGTCCACATGTGAGTTTTTGAGCCTGCTACCCCTATAGACAATTTTTGAGGTGAGTTGTTAGTAATTTAACTGCAATCTTATTTGTTCATTTGCCTCCTCTCCACAGGATTGAGGTCTATCACAGATAACTCAACATTCATATTTAACCCAACAAAATGTTCTTCAACTCCTTGCCCTCCTTAGTACTTTTGTGCTTCTTATAAGAATAGATCATTGAATTGGATGCTAGAAAATGAGTTTCACACTCGTATTTATATAAAATTTCGACCGTGAATGAAGGGAGATGTTTCTTTGAGGTGGAACACGAGCCTACACAAGTCAGCTTAAGTCGGCTAGGATAAATAATATAATATTTCATCTAAAAAAATCATTTTCTCTCACAATATAAGTAGTTAGAAATGAGTGAGGGCTCATTGGAAAGGGTGAGAAATCCTCTACAATCCTAGGTCAACTTTATCTCCGAGTCAAGCCATTTTTCATTCATATTTTTTTTGTGAACTATCGTCACTATTTTTCATGCTATCCTTTAGAATTTCATTCTTATTATTTTTTTTGCATTTAGGTTAAATGCTACTTCAAGGATTCACATTAATGACATCGAAAGAGCTTCTTCAATGGGACTCCAAGTGTGACATCCAATTCTGTCCATGTCTTTATTATCAGGAATCAAGGAATTTAGGCTTTGGGGCTTCTTCATCAATAACACTAATGTTATATAGCGAGGGTTTAATTTCTATCTAGGGAAATATCATGCATCACAATAATATTTTATAGCTCCAACAATTCCATATTGACATCAATGAGAAGTTTGGCCAACAATCTCCCCCATTTTCATTGACATAAATATTATTTCCCTTTCAATTGCACTCCTCGTATCAAGTTTCTTCTTGAAATATTGCTCCCTCATATTTTCTTCCTTCCTTGACTAATTATAGTTCTCCATGATAAATATGTTTCTCCCCCTGTCATGGTGCTCTTCCTTCTGAAAATGTGTTCCATGATAGATTTGTTTTCATTTATTCATGTGATGAAGCAAATCCCCCTAGCTTCATAAACTCCTCTAGCTTTTCCTTTTGCTCAACATTCTTGCCTCTTGATCAAGTGGAAGACATCTTCAACACTGGTTCATCGAATAAGTAAATGATTATGTTATTTAATGGAGTTATTTCCGAGATATGATATATCAAAAGATGATTGTCCATGTGTAACTCATCAATAATTTCATAGGAATCTTCATGGATAGATTTTTCAAGAGTAGTTAAGAATCGCAATATTCCCCTAACAATATGCATGGTCTTGTTTTTGTCATAATTTCACCATCAAAACATGGAATATATATATCAAATATGTACTTATTAGATGAAAAACATAGGTTGATGCCTTGAGTGTTCAAGGCATCTTCCAATCCAATTTGTGTCCTTCTGCATACTTGTGTAACTTTACTTTCATGCTTGGTAGTTATGGTTTTATATTGTTTAGGGACTAAAGCCAAGTTATAATCATGAGTCATATGTCCAATGTTATGGAATTTGAAGCCTTTAATCTTGTTCATGAATGAGGAATCATAACTTCATCTTGAAATGTTTCTTCTAGGGAGCTGACGTGAACCATTATATTTGTTCTTATGGTACACCCTACAATCCTTTCCCATGTGCCAAAAATTTGTACAATAATAGTAATAACTAAAAAATATACTTTGGTAGCTAGAGGATGTAGATTGCCTTCATGTAATTCTAAATTCATTATGTCTTGGGATCGTTTGATGATATCCATTTCCTCTTGCATCCTTGACACCTTCTGCATATACTCTTGGAGTAGGGTTTCTTCCAATGCCATCTTGACTCTTCTCCTTGCTTTTCCTAGAACTATGGGCATCAATATTTCTTCCAAACTTCTTCACATCATTCTTGTTTCATCATTCTTATTTCAGGGTTCACCTACATAACCAAGACCTAATTTATCAAGAGGATATCTTTGACAAATTAACAAGTCATCTAGGTTTTGGGAGCTCTTTAGGCTCTTATTTATATGATCAACTTCTTTTCTTAGGATATTAATTTCTTCTTTCAAAAAATTGAATTCCTCATCCTTCTTTACCAGATGGTTCTCCATTTCTTCCTTTATTCTAGTTGCTTCATATGATTGGGACTTAAGTCAGGTGATTTTTTATCTTAATTTGATTGTCGTCATACTTTTCTTCTAGCTGGCATGTCATGGTATTTATTTATTTTTCTGGTTCATCAACTTGTCCTTCTATGAGGGTCAAAACATCCATCACCTTTTCATCCACTTATGATTGTTTCTTTGCTTCCTCTAGTTGAGATTTAAGAGAGGAGACATCTTCCTTGTGTCGACCAGTTTTTGCTTCAAGTTTTTTCAAGTCTTCATGTCTTTGTTTAAAATGGATTGAAAAAGTTTCTTCAGTTTTCTTTGCTTTCTCTACTTCATTTGTCATGGATATGACTTCTTCATGACGTCTTTCCTTATTTTGATGCAATTCCTCCTTTAGCTTGATGAGCTCCTAATCTTTTTCTTGTACTTGAAGCTTGAAAATGTCAAATTTCCTCCTTTTCTTGTCAATTTCATGGCCACCATTTTTTGCGTACTTCTTGAGCTCCTCATTTTTGTTTTTAAAACTACTAATCTCTTCTAGGGAAACTACACGTTTTGCCCTGAAATATTTTGTAAAGTCTTATTTATTTTCTTCATCTTCTAGGTCTTCCTTGGCTATGATGTCTCCTCTCTTACTTTTATCTTCTATTATGCATTTTTTATTTACTTCCTACTTATCATTAACTTCACGAGCAAAGGTCATTGCCAATGCTCCTTTTGAGTAAAGATCTTGAATTTTTTCCCACATATGTTTTGTTGATGAACATTTTTCCTCTTTGGTCATTATAGCATATTGTATCCCACTCATGATTTATTTTATTTCTCTTTCATTATATTACTTGGACTCTTCTTCCATCGTGTTTTCAATAATCATTGATTCCCATGCTTCAAAACCTTGAGCCATTAAAACATTCTTCATTATCGCCTTCCATATCTCAAAGTTTACATCTGGGTTCACAAGCCTTCTTCCTTGGAGTTGTCATTTGTTTTATAAGTATATATCTTCAACTTGTTAGGCTCTGATTCCAATTGCTGGAAATACTAGCGGGAGGGGTGAATCAATATTTAATTTCAATTGTTATTTTTACTAGTTAATATCACTTCTTATTAGAACAAAAAATTAACAATGATAGAATAATAATTATATTAATCAAATACGATGTTTCCAATCCTCTTTACAATGACTCAAGTACAATAATAATTAGGTCTCAAACCCTATATGAGGTCATCATATGGGCTCTAAACTATACTTAGCCAAGCACCGACTTGGACATCATGAGGTTCCAACCTTTAGGGCTCCAACCCTATGTTCCCAAGGCTCTACCCTTGTCACTTTGAGACACCAACCACTAGGGGTACAATACTATATCTGGTACAAGATCCAAATTTTTCTTCTTGAGGACTCCCATCCTCAAGGGCTCCAACCCATAGCTTCAATTCATCAAGATAAGTTTAATGATTCTTCATGGCTCCCAATATCTTCTAAAATGAGCCTAGATAATATATCATCTTCAATACTACCCTCCCACGATGTCCAGGGAACTTATCTCATCAATCAAAACATTTTCTTCTCATGAAGGTGTATCCATAGTTGTTTATGGTACCCAAACCAAATCTCCAAGGTCACTTCATGATGACTTCAATAATGCATCATGATCTCCAAGAATCTCTAGGATCAACTAAAGCTTCTCAACAAGATGTCTTCAATAAGATTCTGGATGTCTCTTCAAGGTATGCTCAAGATTAGCTCCAACTTCTTTTGAAGGTCTACAAGGTTTCGAAAAAGTCTTCAAGGCTGTTGTAGTTAGGGTCATCTCGAACAACTCCAAAATAGGTACTTTTGAAGATATTTCCAAGACAAATCTACAAAGTCTTCTTCACTATGCCTGCACACTACTCTTCAACTGTTCCCTAACAGGCTATGAAAAATTGAAGTGTCTTTCACAAGTCTTCAAGTCTTCAAGACAAACCAAAAGTTCACACTTTTCGTAGACTGCTCCACACACATATGCACACAAGATTTTTGTTAAAGAGCTTCAATTTCTTCACTTCCCAAGACCGAAATTCCTTCATTGTATAGTGCTTTGAATTTCTTAACTACCCGAGCCTCCTTCACCATCGAAATACTTCACTACGCCTCCATAGATCCAAGCAACAACTTAGCTTTGTTCGTAAAATCCGAAGCCTGAAAAAAACACATGTATGCACTTGAGATAAATTCAATTGTACTCCAATGCTCTACTATAAAGGAAATTAAAACTACTAAAACAAGCTTCCTAATTTGTGCCACAAATATCTTCAACTTGGCTCCTCAAAACATGAATTTCATCATGAAGATTTCGGGTTACTCGATAGGTCCAATCCTTTAACGTTGAGTCCAAATCTTCAATTGAGTTTCTCCAATAGGTGGAAACGAGTGCACACATGTATGGAAACTATCCACAGGTTTTGCTGCAAAATTGTTCGAGATTACTACACTTGCTAGTCCACCCGTGTTCGAGATATATATTACTGGGCTGCAAAGGAATGTGACTACCCTTAAACAATCCTCAAAAAAATGAAATAGGTTTGAGCTATAAACATATTATGAGCTACTTGTAGTATGTATTCTGATGTCTATCCAAGATGATTATCCCCATGTTATGAAGAATGCTACTCTGAGATAATTTATATGCTTCCAAAGTGAGACAAGTCCGAATATTTGTGTCCACAATTGAGTTTTTAAGCCTCCTACCCATATCCATAATTTCTAAGTTGATCTATCAACAATTAAACTACAATTAAAGTTCTTTAGCCTACTCTTCGTAGGACCGAGGTCTATCATAGATAACTCAACCTTCAGATTTAACCCAATGAAAATTTCTTCAACTCCTTCTCAGCTTCCTTACTACTTATGTGATTCTTCTACGAATAGATCACCGAATTGGATGCTAGAAAATGATTTTCACACTTGTATCTATATAAAAATTTTACCATGAATGAGGGGACATGTCTCTTGGTGGTGGAACCCAAGCCTACATAAGTTGGCTTAATTTTGCTAAGATAAGAAATATAATATTTCATCTTAAAAATTTATTATCTTTCAGAATAGAAAGAGTTAGAATATGAGTGAGGGCTCATTGCAAAGAGGAAGAAATTCTCTAAAAGCCTATTCTAATTTTATCTTTGAATGAGTCATTTTTCATTCATAATTTGTTTTTTGTGAACTGTCATCAATATTTTTCATAGTAGCCTTTAGAATTTTATCATTACGATTTTATGGCATTTGAGCTAAAGGATCCTTCAAGTCTTGACTTTGATGGACCTCTTAGAATGAGTCAAGGTAGTGCTCCTTTATTAAGAACAAGGACATCATATGAGCTTTTTCAATAGGAATCCAAGTCTAACCTCCAATTCCATCCATTCTTTCATTACCATGAATCAAGGAATTTAGGTTTCTTCATCAAGAAAAAGAATGCTATATAGATAGGGCTTCATTGGCTTCTATGGAAATATCACACATCACAAGAATATTCTCCATCTCTAACAAGTCCGTATTGACATGAATGACAACTTTAACCAACAAGGATGTATATATTTTTTCAATGACTTGGAGAGGAAAGATTTATAGATGCACATCAAGATGAGGGATTATGGAAGTTATAGCACAACCAAGATTGGTATAATCACCTTTCAAAGGGAGTTGATCTTGCCTCTTAGGCTCAAGGATGTCATGTTCATTCTAGGCCTAAAGAAAATTCTTGTCTCTATTGAAGTTTTGGAATAGCATGGTCATGATGTAATCGTCAACAAAGGAAAGGCATTCATGAGGCACATAACCATGATATATGTGAAGTAGATCAAGGTTCCTCTGAGGAATGTGTAAAAGATAGATGTGGAGGATTATGTTGCATTGAGTATAATGATAGAGAATGTGCAGAGCCACGATTTTGATGAAATTTAGCATAGAAAACTTTGACATTTGCATCATGATACTTTTAATATCATTTAGTATATTACCATAGGCCTCTCGAAAGGAACACTTGAGCAACATGATGTATTCAAATCATTTACCTTGGGGAAGTAAAAAAAATATGCATTCCATGATTAGGAAAACAAAACACATGCAATCATTGGAATGATACACTCTAATGTTTGTGGATCTTTCTCGGTAGCCTCCATTGGGAAGAAATATTTTTTGTCATTTGTATTAATGACTTCTCATGGAAGTGTTGGATCTTTATGTGAAAGAAGGATGATACATTCTCCAAGTTCATAGAATTCAAGGCACTCATTGAGGAAGAAACAGAGAAGAAGGCAAAGGCCCGCAGGAGTGATAATGTAGTTGAGAATGGGCCGAATGAATTTAACAAAATTTGTGCAAAAGAAGGCATTTGACGAGACTTGACAACACCCCACAAACCACAATAGAATTGGGTGGCTGAGTGAATGAACCATAAAATTGTGGGAGCAGTGAGCACAATGTTGCATGATCAAGGCCTACCTCTTCATGTGTGGACCAAGGCATAAAATATAATAATCTATTTGAAGAATTGGGATCCTCATTAGATTTTTGACATGATTACAACGAAGGAGGATTTCTTAGGGAGATAGCCAAATGTGTTGCGCTTTAGGATTTTAAGATCCTCTATTTACTTTCATGTCTCCAAATAATCAAGGAAGAAGCTAGAGAAGGTAACAAAATTGGGGCTATTTTTGGGTTACATAGAAACTATCCACAACTACCATGTGTACTTGCCATCTCTCAGAATGAAAATTTTGGGAAGGAAAGTAAAATTGGATGAAGATAAATCCATGTGATGGTCTCCTAGAAGAGAGCTTCAAATCCAACTGGAAGAGGCATTTTTAGCTCCAAAGGAGGAACCTTAAAATTTTTTGGAGTAGTCATAAGTTGAGGAGAAGAGAGTGGAGATAGCCACTCAAGAAATACCATCAAGAGAAGGCAGGTAAAGGAATAGGGAAGCTAAGAGACAGGTTTGGGATGTGAAGGAGAATGTGGATGCTCCTTCAAATTAGCCTAGGCAGAGAATGTTTCCAGATCGATAGACTGGATACATGGCTTTAATAACTGAGCTTGTAGAGACTGAGACATCCTTTTTTGAGGAAGTAATAGAGAGACCTATGTTTGTTGATGTAGTGGTGGAGGAATGTTTATGAAGTGGTAACAAGACCAAAAAATAAATCATTTGTGTGTTTGGGATGGATCTTCAAGGTAAGGCATGCAATAGATGGAGGGATGGAAAATTACAAGGCCAAAATTTTTTCCAAGGGGTAGTCTCAAGTTGAGGGAATTGACTATGAGGATACCCTTGATCTTGTCTCAAGGCGTTCATCCATCATATCAATTCTTTGTCTAGATGCACATATGGGGTGGAATATGCACTAGATTGACGTGAAAGCGACATTCTTCAATGGAGTTATTGAGGAGGAGGTATATATCGAGCAACCAGAAGGTTTCGAGAATTTTGATCAGGAGTCTCATGTGTGCATACTCAAGCAAGCATCATACATTCTCTAATAATCACCCTATTAGTCATAAGGTGTAGAACTTGTATTATGAACGCCAAAGGAGGGAAATGGCCCACTTTGTTGTCATGGAGAAGTTCCCACATGGGCCATCATCACCCCATTTCACCATCTTCACCACTCGTTGGAGCACTTTCATGTACTCCAAGTTGCCTTTTGGATTGATGAATGCTGGGGCTATTTTTGAGAGGGCCATGGACATAGAATTTGTGGGAGAGAAGGACAAGTTTTTCATTATTTACCTTGATGACATAACCTTTTTTTCCAGTAGTCACCAGGACCATTTGCATCATTTGAAGAAGGTGTTTCTAAAGTGTAGATAGTTTGGAATCTCTGTGAACCCAAAGAAATCACAGTTTTCTCTAGAAGAAGGAAAACTTATGGGACATATTGTTTCTTCTGAAGGCGTGAAGATTGACCTAGCCAAAGCTCAAGCAACTAAGACATTGTCCATCCCAAGGTCAAAAAGGGACATTCAATCTTTCCTGGGTAAGATTAACTTTGTCAAAAGGTTCATTCTAAACTTTGCAGATTTAGTGAAGTGCATCACTTCCATGTTGAGGAAAGGGTTATAAATAAAATGGATAGATGTTGCAAGAAGGTCATTTGAAGCCATAAAATAAGCTATCATGGAACCTCCCACTCTAATCATTCCAAATTACACCAAGGAGTTTTATATCTTCCCTTTTTCCTCTTATGATACACTTGCAGTAGTTCTGTTGCAGAAAAATGATGAAGGTGTAGAGTACCCTGTGGCCTTTTTCAGCAAAATGCTGAGCGATGTTGAACTAAGGTATGACCTTATTGAAAAACAGGTTTATTCTCTCATAAAATATTTGAAGGAATTCATAATCTATATTCTACATTCCAAACTGGTTGGATATGTACCTTCAGTCTCAGTAAAATATGTCTTAACTCAGGGAGAGATTGATGGAAAGAGAGCTAAATGGATTGCAAAAATCATAGTGTTTAACACAGAGGTGAGGCCCACTAAGTTGGTCAAATGCCAGTGCTTGGCTAAACTTATGGGTGAAGAAATAGCTTGTTAGACGTAAATTGCATGGGTCGAAATTCAGATGATGAGTAGATAGAGAAAGCAGTAGAAGAACAAAAGCAGAATCAACCTTTAGCTGAAGACTTAGCCACCTGTGAATGGTATTCCAACATAGTTCATTTTTTGCAGAAGCTAGAAGTCCCTCAAGGGCTTAGCTCAAGTCCATCCTGAGCCATTAAAATCAGATCAACCGAATTCTGCATTAATAAAAATATCCTTTATTGGAAAGACCCATTAGGGATCCTCTTGAGATGTCTAAATAAAGGACAATCTATGGAAGTCATGCACAATTTCCATTCTAGCATATGTGCACGACATCATTATTGGAAACCCACAACCCACAAGATCCTGAGAGTTGGGTATTATTGGCATACTTTGTTCTCTGTTGTATTTTTCTTGTGAAATTTTGTGATGAATGTCAAAGCTTTGCAGGAAGATATTAGCTAAAATCTCTGTCTTTGAAGCTAGTACATGTCAATGGTCCCTTCCAACAGTGGGGCTTGGACTTCATAAGTGAGATTAGTCCACATTCTAATGGCCAGAATAAATGGATCTTAGTAGCCACTGATTATTTCACCAAATAGATTAAGGGTATACCAACTAAGAATGCTAATCACTAGGTTTTCATAAACTTTTTGAATGAGAACATTTTCACTAGATTCGGTTGCCCAACCAAACTAGTCACATATAATGCAACAACTTTTAGGGCAAAAGAATTGGTAGACATGTGTGAATCCATGGGAATTCAATTGATGCATTCTACCTCATATTATCCTCAAGGCAATGGATTGGCTGAATCATCTAAAAAGAGTATTGTAAGGATAATCAAAAAACTATTGGAAGACAACAAAAGGAGTTGGGATTCCAGGTTGAAGTTTGCACCATGGGCTGAGAGGGTTACCAACAAGAAGTCCATAGTAAATTCATCACTCAAGCTGGTTTATGGAACCGATGCTACTTTTCCTATCCAGTTGATTCTCCTTGTGGCCAAATTCTTGCAAGAAGAACAAGATGAAGAGAGTGGCATGGTAAGAAGAATGAATACCCTGGTGGAAATACAACATATCAGAGAGGAGCTAGTTGAGAAGTGAAAGGCTCATCAGAAGAAAATCAAGGAAACCTTTAACAGAAAGGCAAAAGTGGACAATTTCCAAGTTGGTGATTGGGTTCTCAAATGGGATGCATTTAAAGAAAAGAAAGGTAATCATGGTAAGTTTTATTCCTTATGGATAGGTCCGTTTTTCATCGCTCAAATTCAACAAAACAATACCTTTATTCTACACAGTCTCAAAGGAGGAGATGTTTTTGGTAGCCTAGTCAACGGGCAGTTTTTCAAACTTTATTTCATTTAATGCTTTAAAACTTTTTCAGTTGTTATTTTTATGCAAAATAGATTCCATGCCCTATGGAACACTAGGAGGAAGATTTGATTTTGGTTTTACTAGAAAGGTGGTGGTATACAGTTCTTGAAACCTCACAGGGAGGCTTTCATGCCCAAAAGGATCCAGTGTTGTTATTTTAATGGCCAATGGAGGGAAATAGCCACCTTTCTATCATGGAGAAGTTCCCACATGGGCCATCATCACCCCATTTCCATACTCTTCTACTTACATTGTTATGAAACCAACTTCAAGAAAGATATAAGAGATAGATTAAGGCCTTAGAATTCAACCTGTTCGAGGGAGCAACCTCCTTTAAATTACATAAATGAACAATTCTTGGATGATACAAATGAGAAGACCTCCTTTCTATATAGGAGTCGAAAGGGTCATATCATAATCAGAGCTGACATAACAATAATAATGTAAGGGCACAATAATAACAATAGTGGGCTTCTATGGGGCACAATAGTAACAATATGGGCACTACATGGGTACATCAATATAATAAGTGGGTTGTACTAATAACAATAAGGGGTTA
>APFE030882155.1:0-17104 GCA_000404065.3 Pinus taeda | reverse complement strand
ACATTCCATGGGTGAATACAATGTGCCATCTTTATTTTTATTAATATTAATATTAGGGATAATAATGTTTTTTTGCATGGTATTAATAATAATTTGGCCTGGGGTATTTGGCCCATAGGTTTCACCTAAATAAAACCTCATTTTTTAGTGTTCGTAAATATAAAGTGAATTACAGAATTAAAAAAAAATAAAATGTTTTATTTATTTACCATACCTCTATTTGGCCCATGGTATTTAGCTCATGTTATTAAAATGGTATTTGGCCAAGAGGCTTCACCTAAATAAAACCTCTTTTTTGAGTCTTTGTAATTATAACAAGGTTTATGGACTAAATATAGAAAGCGGTTTTATTTATTTACCATACATCTAGTTTATTTATATTTATATTTATTTACCATACCTTTTGAGTAAGTATAAAAAGACATTATATTTATTTACCATACCTCCACTTTACTTATATTTTTATTTGTTTACACCCTTCCATGTGTATAAGGTGACTTATGGAAAATATAAAAAATGTTTTATTTATTTACCATACCTCTCATTTATTTATATTTTTATTAATTTACCATACCTCTTTTATAAATATGGTATTTGGCCCATGGGATTCACTTGAATAAAACCTATTCTTGAAAATTAGGGTGAATGGAAGGTTGTAACTCCTAATTTCAAGGGCTAAATTTACCTTTTTTACCCTCTCCCTTAAAATAAGGTGGGCTATTTGAGGTGATTTGTAAAAATGTACCATGATACAAAATATTCGCCCACTAAAAATTTAAAACCACTTAATTTCGCCAAAGGGCGAACATTCGCCTCTAAAATCACCCCTAGGATTGACGGGTTGTTCTAGATTGGCTGAGGAACTTGGATCCATTGAAGTATTCCTTTCCTCTAATGACTCTATGTAGTCATAAATTTGTTGTTGTACTGGATCTATGCTAGGTGAAGCTCTGCTTGGGCTGCCTTCAAAATTTTGTGGAGGGGAGTTTTGTGGACTCTGTTCAGATGGAGTACTAGCAGGAGACTGAACTATGCTTTCTTCCTCTAGGTTTATGAACTGGGCTTCTTTTAATGTTACCTTCCTAACTTTACCTCCGAGTCTAGAGCTCCTTCTCAGGTTTTGGAAGCTTATGGTTTCTTCACCTGTGTCCTTCTTCCTCTTTCCTATCTCCTTATTTTTCTTGATTTTCTCCTTAATCTTGGTCAATATTTCAGAGAGTAATTGTTCATCTTCTTGTGGTGATGAAGGTTCAGGAATGTATTCAGCGATTTCTTCAACTCTCTCTTTCATTTTTCCTTTCTACTTCCTATCCTTTGGTTTAGAAGCTATCTCTACATCATTCTTTTGTGAGGAGGTTTGAATATTAATGTTGATCTTTCTCCTCCTACTTTTCTTACCATGACTCTCCTCAGGTGACTCTGGAGCATCCTGGAAAAAATTTCTTACCAAGAAATCTTCCCATGTAACCCCTATACTTCTCAAATGAAATTCAACTAGTATTTTCACTAATCCATGATGATACATAGTTGTTTATATGGATTTAATTTTCTTTGGAAAATTTGTAGCCATCCTTCTTAGACTGTTTAGAAGGAAGAAGGGAAGGTTGATGGTTCATTTTTTCTAAAAAAAATCATTAATAGGTGTATATGGTAAACATACATAGACCCAAATCTCCCTTCACATGTAATGAATTTTTGCAATATTAACAACATGTTACTCCATTTGTTCTTGAGTGCTGAAATAGGAATTTCCTTTTTAAATATTGTAACATCCATACCTGGGTTCCTATGGATCACCTTCCAAGGTTCACCATGAAATTCTTTGTTTTTAAACCATCTTTCTTCTTGTCTCGGCAGCTCTGTTGCTTCTGCTATGAAAGATTTTGTGACTGCAAATTTGATATCTCCTATCTCCACTTTTGTGCCATCAAATGACCTTGCAAAAGACTTGGTAATTTCCTTGTGGTAGTCATCAAAATTTTCAATAAAATTTAACCATTCGGCCTTCTGTAGCATCCCCTTAAGCTGTGGATACCCTTCCATATACTTTACCCCTACGGGCTCTGTTCTTAAATAAGACCCATATCCCCTGGTTTCAGTTAACCTTCAAAATTACTCTCATTGTCTATAAAATGAGTGTTGTGTGTATGGAAATGGAATGACTGTGCATATATGAAATGGCTGCGTGGATATGAGAGAAAAACTTAAGAGTTGGCATGTAATAAATAGACAGTAAGGGTTTAGAGAGTCGTAGATAGGTAGGTCACATCGTCATCTTGACCGTTAACAGGTGTAGTTGTGGAGGACCGTTTGAGTACAGGTTATGGAGTTTGAAGCGAAGATTTGTTACCAAAGAATCATTAAGACAGTTTGTCATTAAAGTTGGAAGATATGGTGGATACATCGTGGCGGTCAAATCAAATGATGGTTGGTTAAGTAGACGTGTGATTATACATGCTATACAAACTTATGTTTTCAAATTGATTTTTGAAATAAATTTTTGTATTTACCTTTGGAACCTTTACCTTTCGCTTGCTAATTTTTTTGATGTTGATCCACAGGTACCTTTAGCATGATTGGTCTTCAAAATTGATTTTTCTTCAATTCCCTGCATACATGATTTTATTATGAATTGTACACTTTTGCATGAACTGATAAACAAATGTAGCTACAGAATTAGATTAGTTGCAGAACAAAATCAACTGCAGAACGTGAAACAGAAAGTAAAATATGGCTTATGGATCATGAATGAAATGGAAATGACTATGTAAGTGAAATGGAAAGAGATGTAAGACAAGATGATAAATGAAATGGAGATGGAATGAATACTAAAAAAAAAAGGAAAAATTCATTGATGAAATATGGTAACGAGATGAAGTGAGATTGTAAAATAAAATGGAGTGAGGTGAGATGAGATGATGAATGTTGCAGAATCTAAACTACAGAGTGATTGTGGCTTCTTGTCACTACTTATTCAGAAAGAAATGGAAAATATAGAGTGTCAAAACCCTCTGATTTTCACCCTGTATTTTTTGTATAAGTATGTCAAATAATGATTGGTTTTCAACCTTATACAATTTATTATTATTATTATTTTATATAGGAAAAATAAAGACTAAGTTAGTGGAGAAGAAGAATTCTTCTTCACTAGCTTCATTTCAGAATTGTCTTGGAAAATCTTAATAAACTCCTCTTTTGAAATGGGTTTATGATATATTTTTAATATATGACCATTCACCAGAAGAGGAGTTTTGCTTTCATTTATTGTTCTGATCCTCACTGTTCCATTACTAAAGAATTTTTCAATCTCATATGGCCCAAGCCAATGAGTTTGAAACTTCCCTTGAAAATCTTTAAACTTTGAATCAAACAACAACGGCCAATCTCCCACTTGAAACTTCTTGTCCTTGATATATTTGTCATGCCATTTAGCCCTCTGTTGTTGGACTATACTAGTCCTTTGAACTGCTTCTTGCTTGATTTCATCAAGTTCATTTAATTGCTCCAACCTATGTTTTTGTGCCTCTGATAAATATAGTCTCAGTTGGACTGCCATCTTGAAAGTTCTGATTTGGAACTCTATAGGGAACATAACTTGTTTCCCATAAACAAGTTCATAAGGTGTATGTCCCGTTGTGTTCCTCCATGTAGTTCTATAGGCCCATAAGACTTCAGGAAGCCTTTCTGCCCATCTCTTCTATGTAGATGCACAGTCTTAGTGAGGATTCCTTCAATCACTTTATTTGTAGATTCCACTTGACCATTTGCTTGTGGATGGTAGGGAGTAGATTTCCTATGCTTGATCTTGTATTCTTCCACAAGCCCTTCCACTAGGTTAGATGTGAATTGAGATCCCTGATCTGTCACAATTTATCTTAGAACACCAAAACGAGTGAAGATGTCCTCAAAAATAAAATTAACTATAGATTTTTCATTAGCAAAAGGTAATGCTTTGGATTCTACCCATTTAGTGACATAATCAATGCATACCAATATATACTTTTTCTGCTTAGATGGAGGATTAATTAGTCCAACAAAATCTAAGGCCCACTTTTCAAAAGGTTCAATGAGTACCCGAGTTTGTAATGGCATTTCATTTGAGGGAGTAGGTTTCTCTACCCTTTGGCAGTTGTCACATCTCATGACATATTCTTTAGCATCTTTGAAGATGGATGGCCAATAATATCCTAAAGAAATAATTTTATAGGTTGTCCTCTTGTCAGCAAAGTGTCCACCACATGACTCATCATGACATGCCTTAAGAATCTCGAGAATTTCATCTTCCCTGACACATCTTCTAATCATAAGATCTGGCCCTGTTTTATACAATTCGTTAGTGATCCATGAATATCTTGCACTTTCTTGAATAATTTTTCTTTTCTCTCTAGGAAACAAATGTGAAGGTAACTTTCCTATGGCCAAGTAGTTAGCAATATCTACAAACCAAGGAGTTTGAGTAGTTACTGCAAAAAGATATTCATTAGGAAACTTATCTTCAACCAGAGAATCTTCTTTGATATTCTGAATTCTGGACAAGAAATCAGCAACTGTGTTTTGTTTTCCAGGTCTATCTAGCACAGTAATGTTGAATTTTTGCAAAAGTAAAAGCCATCTTGTAACTTTTCCATTAGTAATAGGTTTATTCATCAAATATCTAATTGCAGAGTGATATGCATGAACAAAGGTTTCATAGCCTGTTATATAGTGTATGAACTTGTTAATTGCATGAACAATAGCTAAAAATTCCTTTTCAGTCACAATATAATTCAATTCAGTGGGAGTCAAATTCTTACTTGTATAGTAAATGGCATAAGGAATCAAATCTTTTTGTCCCAATATAGCTCCTACAGCTATATCTGAAGCATCTATTGAAATATGGAAAGGGAGTTTCCAATTTGGACCTCTTAAAATAGGTGCTTCAGAAATTTTTGATTTCAAGGTTTCAAATGCCAACTGGCAATCATAATTCCAATTGAATTCACAATCTTTGGTAAGAAATTTGAAAAGTGGGGATGCTATTTTAGTGAAGTTTTCTATAAATCTTATATAGTACCCTGTAAATCCCAGAAAACTTCTAACATCCTTTTGGCAATTTGGAATTGATAATTTAGAGATGACTTCAATTTTGGACTTGTCAACTTTAATCCCATCTCCTGAAATGTGATGTCCTAAGACAATATCTTCTGTAAGCATCATAAAACATTTTTCATGGCTTAGTGAAAGGTTTGTTTCCTTACATATTTTAAGAACTTTTTCCAAATTTTCCAAAGCTTCTTCAAATGTATTTCCATAGATTGTAAAATCATCCATATATACCTCTACACAATCATGTATCAGATCTGAAAAAATTCCTAGTACTGCTCTTTGGAATGTTGCAGGTGCATTACATAACCCAAAATGAAGTACTTGGTAGGCATAAGTTCCCCATGGACAAGTAAATTTGGTCTTATCCTGATCTTTAGGTGCTACCTGAATTTGATTATAACCACTAAAACCATCCAATAATGAGAAATACTTCTTACCTGCTAATGTATCTAACACTTGATCTATAAAAGGCAAAGGGAAATGATTTTTAAGGGTGATTTATTCAGTTCTCGTAGTCAATGCACAACCTCCATTTACCATTCTTTTTAGGCACAATTACCAAAGGAGAAACCCATTGGCTATCTAAAATTGGGTAAATGAAGTTTACATTTAGTAATTTTTGGAGTTCTTCTTTCACAATCTCCCTAAGTTTGGGATTCATCCTTCTCTGAGGCTGTCTGATAGGTCTACTATTTTCCTCAATGTAGATGTGATGGATACAAGTCTTAGGATCAATTCCTTTCATGTCAGTGCATTCCCATGCAAATGCAGCAAAATGTTTTTGTAATGTTTTGATTAGCTCTTCTTGTTCTAGTTTCTCCAAGTTTTTGTTTATGTTCAATGTCCTACCTGGAAAAATTTCAATTGTAGAGCTACCAAACTCTTCCATAGAATAGAGAGACATTTGCCTAGATGACAAATATTCAACATTAAATTTTTCTTGAAATTGCTCATGGTCATATTCTGAAGATGATTCAAAATTATCCAATGTATTTAAAATTTGACTATCTTCACTAATTTCTGAAATAGTAAAGAGAGGTTGAATGTCATCTTCATCATCAATCCATTCTTTGTCATCTATTTCTGTGATTGATTTTGCTGGAGGATATAAAGTAAATTTCTTTGTTGAATTACCATAAAAAAATATACATGTCACCAAATCTACAGCTAATAAAAGCATCAGTTGTAGCCAGCCAAGGTCTTCCTAATATGAGTGGATGTGTTCCTAGATTGTTCTTGGGAGTTAAGATCATGAAATCAACAGGATATTCCCAAGAATCTAAGGATACTGAAATATCTTCTAGCACACCATCTGGTTTGATTACAGATCTATTTGCTAGTTGCAGTAAGGTAGGTGTGTATAGAAGATTAGGAAGTTTAAGACGCTCCTTAGTTTGTTTACTCATGATGTTTATGGCTGCCCCTAAGTTAATCAATGTATTTGGAATTTCAACTCCATTGATATGTGTTTTTACAATTGGAATTCCTGGATCCACATATTTTTGTATGGCCATTTTTCCCATCATTTTTTCTGCTATTTTTCCTACCAGGTGAATTATTTTTGTTTCTTTTCCTTTTCTTCCTGGTTTTTTTATGCTAAACTCCTTTATTATTTTGGCTAGAATTGGAATTTCTCTAATGGCTCGTAGCAAAGGAATTTTGATACAGACATTCTTCAATTCATCTAGAAAATTATAATTGGGCAACAAGATCTGTTTTTCTACCCCTCTATCAATTTGTAGTCTTTCAGGAAAAGGAGGTGTAGAAGTCAATGTTGGTTGCTTAATGATAGGAGTTGTGTTTACTGGTTCTTTTTGTTTTTCTTTTTTCAATGTTTTGATTTTGGAGAGATGTTCCCTCAAAGACTTTATTGACCTTTAGAGAATCTTCCTCAGAACTATCCTGTTCTTGAATATCTATAGAAGGTCTTTCATTTTCTAATATCCTTCCAGACCTTAGTTGAACATCATTAAGATCTAGAGTAGTAATCATGTAAGTTGGAAATTGTTGTCCTTCTACCATGTAAGCATTCTGAGGGTTTTTATTGTTGGGGTTTGGTAATGGTTGGGCAGGTAGCTGATTTGGTTTCTGCTGAAATGGCAGTAAGAGTTGAAGATTTTGGTTTTGTTGTGGAGGTTGTTGTGGAAAGGGCAATGAAAGTTGAGGATTCTAATTTTGAAGTTGTGGCTACTGATTTTGTTGTTGAATGTGTGGGGGAGGATAATTTTGATATGATGGAGGATATTGATAATATTGAGAAAATCTCCCATAAGGATTTTGTACTCCTCGTGCCCACGGTTGAGATTGAGGTTGAGGTTGAGGCCAAGGTTGCTGTCAAGAATTCTAGTCTGGTGGGGGCTGAAGATACATTTGATTGCTAAATCCCTGATTTTGTGCCCCCTACCAAGGTCTTCTAGCAAAGAAACAAAGAGGTTCTGCAAAATTTGGAACTGTTTCGTCTTGAAAGACAACCTTAAGACCTGGGATTGAAAGACAACCCTCGGTCTCATGGTTTTCTGAGGAAATCATACAAGTTTCTACAAGTTTCACATCCAAAGGGCATTCCCTTAGAGCATGTTTTTTTCTGCATTTTGGACAAAAATGGCTAAAGCATCAGCCTCAGTTTTTTGCTTGTTTTGTATTTTAAGGGTGTCTAATTGCTCACTAAGGCTCCCTATAATGTCAGTTTTAAATTCATCAAGCATATTACCAATTTCTGTCGTACTTCCAGATCTGTTGCAGATTTGTTTACTCTAACAAGAGAAGGTTCTCTTGGCCCTTTTCCTGTTTTAGATTTCCCTCTTGAGAGATGAACACACAATTCTCCTATATCATTTAATGGGAGTTGAAAAATATCTCCCTTCCCCATCATGTTAAGGATATCTATCCACTCATCTCTAATGACTTTTAATAAAAGAGCTTTTAGAGTTTCTTCATCTAAATCATTCATCTTTGCTCTTTTCAAATTATAATTGAACCTCTCAATCAAATATTCTAAGTTTTCATCCTCTCTTTGCATCATTTTAAACACTTTGTCTTTGTGATTGGTAGGCATGCAATAATCCAAGTACCTATCCAAAAACATTTTTTTCATGTCATTCCATGTTCTAATGGACTGAGTAACTAACCCCATGAACCATTTCAAAGCAGCTCCTTTTAGTGTTGAAGGAAACAATTTGAGTTTTTGAGAGTTTTCTAGATAGTCATAGGTTCTGCACAAGACTTCAAACTCAAATAAGAATGTTTCAGGATCCTCACATTTCAACCCATGGAAGTTTGGGAGGATAGAAGGTGAGATATTTTTCATTGTGGCATTTGTTTCCTCATCCACTATAGGGAATCCGAAATAATTATCTATTTCCCTGTTTCCTCTACCTTCTCCATTATTTCCTCTACCTCCTCCATTATTTCCTCTACCTCTCCCTCTACTCTCTCCTCCAAACAGTGAGAATTATCCATCTTGTTCTTCTTTTGCCATTATAGTTTCTTTAGAGTCAGTATAGGTTTCAACCTGCAAGGTTACTTCCTCCTCCTCTGGTTCTTCTATTAATGGAAAATGGGAGAGATGTTCTACTTCTTCTTCCTCACCAGGTGTTCCTAATTCTTCAACTACAATGTGTTCTCCTATGGAATTGAAAAAGGCTATTCTTGCTGTTGGAGATTCGAAATTTTTCTCTCCTAAGACTGCCTTGGTAGATGAAGTAGGAGATTCTGTTGATTGGATTTCTGCCCTTGGAATTCCAGGAGACCTATTTCTGGGAGTATGAGTTTGGGATGGAGGTGTGTCTTTTCTTGTTCTTGGTGGGGTAGGTGGTGTTGTAGGACTTGAACTTCTACCCCTATCTATAAATATACCCCTAGAATCTCTTTCTCTATGCATGCCATTTTTTTTTAAATATAAGAGATAAGGCTACCTAGTTACACTTCCCTGACAACGGTGCCAAAATGTTTGGTCAATTTAGTTTCCTAAATTGCTCCACATAAATTATCAATCCGGGTATCGTAAACTGATGAAGTGTAGTGCCCTGTTTATGCTAGATACCCCTTCTTACTTTGTTGTTTCTGTGTTTTATCTTGTTTTGGGGGGGTTTTTGGTCTTTTAATCGCTAATGATTTGCAATATAATTATCAAAAACTTAAATCTAACTGTTGCAAATATTACTCAAAATCTAAAAAAATGAAAACAGAGATTTTAAGAAAGAAATGAAAACAGAGCTGAGAAAGACTTGGAAGCAAATATTAAGCAAGAAATGAAAACAAAGTTTCTATTCCTGTTTCACTGTTTTCCAAATCATAAATTAAAACTAAATGTGAAATCTGCAATTGATGTCTAACTAATTACAGAAGTAAAACTAAATGAAATACTTAGTTATTCTGCCTCTCAATTTTGGGAGAAAGTCTCTTTGGGATGACATTTGAGGAATTTTGTACTTCATTATTCCAAGAGAAAGCAAATACAGCGATGCATCAAAGACTCATTGCATAAATGAAATCTTCAACCACTCAGTTTCGGATGAATTATCAACTTGAAGGGTTTTTCAGAAACATTCATTAACACCATGAGTCATTAAACTAAAAATAAAATGACAAAGACAATAAATGGAACTGATCAATCTAATTGAGAATTTAAAGACTAGTAAAACAATGAATGAAGTAAACTAGATTACAATACTGAGTTTCATCTTCTAACTACTGATAAAAACTAGAAAGAGATCAAGCAAATGGAAGCTAATCTAAATTATGAACACGATTCATAAGAAAATGATGGAAATTGCATTATAGACATTGTTAGTAAGAAAATGATTATAAACACTGAAAGAAAATTATTATAAACACTGTGAAAGAAAATGATAAATTTACAATTAACAGGAAGAAGAAAATAAAATGAAATGAAACTTTCTTCAATGCAAGGGCCCTCTGCAACTGATTAGGCTACGTTGCTCAATTACCTTCAAGGAAACTCCTTCAGATTCCCATAAAACATGCGGTCTTCATATTAAAAACAAGGACACAAAATGCCCAGAAATTACAGAGTTTAGAACATTGATTTCACAATAAAACTATCACTATCACTACTAACTTCTACGGTCCTTTACACAGGTATTTATAAGAAAAACCATGTAACTGTTGGTGGAGAAAAATATGCTACAGTCGAACACGTAGAAGACATATATGCAAAATTTCTTCCTCGGTTGCTGGAGACATAAATCCAAGACATGGTGGCTATTGGATTCATTGTATAAGTGGTTGCTGGAGTTCGTAGGTAGAGGTAGTTGTTTCGGATAATGCTTCCCATCACTGTGAAATGTGTTAATTACCACGAAACAGAGTCCTGTTACCTTCGGTCTCTGCATTTGACTTATCCATTGATCATAATTTTGTACCATCTTCTTTGTCGACCTGGGCTAAGTGAATAGGACAGGGTCCATGTCACGATGATTTCCAAGCTGCCCATGTAGCTAGTTTCTCCTTCTGACACTTGGAACGTGTTAAAGCATGAAGGTAACTATGGAATAGGACAGGGTCCATGTCACGATGATTTCCAAGCTGCCCATGTAGCTAGTTTCTCCTTCTGACACTTGGAACGTGTTAAAGCATGAAGGTAACTATGGAATAGCTAGTTAGCTGCAAAATAGGCTGTGTTTCATAGCTAATATACAAAAATTTATTCAAACACCAAAACATAAAAGTATAACATGTAAATCACTAAATTTCCTCCTTAAGACAGTATATGTCGGTCATTGGTGATGAGAATGCATCTTTCTCATGGAAAAACAAAGAAAAAGAATGAGAAGAGTCGTTAGGGAAAGAGTAATTTTGAGGCTCAACAGAGACATTATATTACGGGAAGGACCATGGTTTTGGGGATCCATGGGTCTTTTCATCACACCATGGTTTTCGGAATTTGATGTAAATACAATGGTTGCTTCCAGGATGCCAGTTTGGGTTTGTTTGCACAATCTCCCATTATATCTTTGTAACCAACAAGTCCTTGCAGGTAGCGGCAACACCTTTGGGCATTACATTAAAACAGACACACAAAGGCTGGAGGAAAGAATTTTCACATTCACATGAATTTGTGTGGAAGTATATCTAAACAAAGGCTTGCTAGACCGAATACAACTGAAGCACAAAGAGAGGTGCTCGACATAGATACTAGATTATGAAAATACAACATTTAGATGCAGAATATATCGGCAAACAGGACACCTACAAAATATGTGCCCTTAAGCCAAAAAGATACCCGAAGAAAGAAGAAAACATGGAAACAATCTAAGGGATGGAAATTTCCCCCACTAGTCTCTGATGAGGAACATCCCATACCCAACAAGAACAATCAGATGAACAAAGAACTAGAAGTAAAGGAATTAAATCCACAAGATTTGATGGACTTGCAACCGACAAAGATACCAGATACAATGGATACCAGTGGATGAAAACGACTTCATACATCAAACAACTCTGATTTTGATAAAGACAACCCTCAACTTGAGGCTAACACTTTGCTTGCACTTGTATCTTCCATGCTGACTCAAGGGGAGTGGCACAAGTTTGAGAAGAAAAAAGGGAGAAAAGCATGATTTTTCTCCCCATTTGTACATTATTTTTGCTTTCATTGAATTTTTTATCAACAGTCATTGACTTGCCAATGAAATGCATCACAACATCTGCAACATGTAATTTTGTTTTCATTAATAAAATTACGATTTCTCTTTTGGGAAAAAAAGCTTGGAGGCAGTTAACTTGTGTGACATGGCTCTTGTCACTCAGTTAACTTAGTAAATTCGATTTAGAGGGCTTGAAGTTCAGCTATGCATGAGTGATTGCTCAATTTAACAATCTAAATTAATTATTTTCAATTGTGTTCAATTCACTGACCTCTAACTATTGTTGGAGTCAGTTGAGGGTAGGTTGTGCAATGAGACAACAACCTAACTCAAATATTTGTTAGTTAATTGATCAATCAACCCAAAATAGCTAGTGCATGCAAGGAATTTGAATTCCTCAGTTGAGGTGGAGATGACAAGACAACGTAATAGTAGTTGTAAACTAGTTTGAGTGTACAGGTGTTGCATGAGATTAGATGATCAATCCTTGGGAATTGCACAATCAATTTGGAGGAAATTCCTAAATAATAGGGGCTAATTTCCTCAAGATTTGCGCAAGGAAATAGGTTCCTTGGTGAGATGATATTTGGCTAAGTGTTGGCCATATTTGTTCATTGAGTAGAGAGAACAATTATTCTTTTGCAGGTTGAGCTCAAAGATGGAGCTAGCAATTGTAATAGTTTCTCTATTCATATGATTAATGCAAACAGACTTGACGGTTTTTTCCCAGTTGGGTTCCCCTAGAAATCACTATGTATTTGTGTTTTTTCTTATTGCATGTTGTTATAAATTTCAAATTTCATTTTGCATATCGATAAAGTAAAATTATGTCTCTTGATTTTAGATTGAATTGCTTGAGCAATTGCAATTCCATCAAAATTTCTACATGGTATCAAAGCTTCAGAATTCACACTAGAACCAGTATTTTGAACTTATCCCTAAGTAATTTTGAAGTAGAAACTTCAGTGCAACAATCTCTCTTTAGGATCGGGAGGATCACTTCTAATGAGCTGAGATTGAAGTATGCCTTGGAGGGTAGCTAGAATTTCATAGCATGGAAGGATTGAAAGGAAGCAATGATTGATGACAATGGTGTGTTAGAATATGTGAAAATTGATATTGTAAAACCTCCACAACTGGATGTACAATAATTAGCCCAATGCAAGAAGGATGCTGCAAATACCAAGAGAACTCTTTTGGAAGGTGTGCGAGACCATGTGGTCTTAAATCTCCATGGAAAAGAGACATCATTTTCCATGTGGAAGGCACTGATTGAGCTATTCGAGAATAGCAGTGACCATAGAAAATTGGCCCTAATAGACAAACTTCGAAACATCAAGATGCAGAAGAATGATACTATCCTATAGTATCTCTCCATATTTACACAAGTTTGGGATGAGCTTGGAGGGGTTGGGGTGAATGTTGTAGAAGATGACTTGAGGATCCTAGATCTTTTAGGCCTTCCAAAATCCTAGCACAACTACTAGGACTCTGTGAATGAAAGGGAAAAATTACTGAATTGGGAAATTTTGTGGTCCAATTTGGTTCAAGAAGAGTTCATGAGAAATAATTGGGATGGAACATCATCCAAAGCTAGGGATAAAGATAATTTTGCATTGGTTGGAAAGGGGAATAAGGGAAAAGGGAAGAAGACCCAGAGAAAACCTGAGTCCAACTAAAATAATGGCAAGAAGAAGACATGAGTAAGATAAAATACTTCCACTACTACAAATTCAGGGACTATGCAACAAAATGTCCACACAAGAAGTCTACCAAGAAGCCTTCAAGAGGAGCAACATGTGAAGCACTGGCTTCAAAATTCGAATTAGACTTCACACTAATAGCAAGCATGGCCAACACTATTATGGGGATTGTGTAGTACCTTGATTCAGGTTCCTTGTTCCATATGACAGGATTAAAAGAGTTTTTCAGTAGCTTGGAGGAGAAGGATCTCCATATGCATATCGAAATGGGGGATGATAGGAGGTACAATGCAATAGGAATTAGTATTTTCACCTTTGAGAGGGAGAAAGTCTCTCCTCTTTGCCTCAAATATGTTATGTTTGTACCCGGTTTTATGAAGAACCTTACCTCTACAATAGTTTTGGAGGATCGTGGCTATGACGTTATTTCCAGTTAAGGGAAAGCCTTTCTGAGACACATAACTACCGGACAAGTGAAGTAGATCAAGGTTCGAGTGAAGAACCTATATAAACTTTAGGTGGGAGAATGTACTGCATTGAGTAGTAAGGTTGAAAAAGTGTCAAGTCACAATGTTGGAGAACGTTGGCACATGAGATTGGGTCATCTACACCATGGTGCCTTAAAAATCATGTAGCAAGTTATCACCAGTCTCCCTAAAGGCTCCCTTGACCAATAAGATGTCTGCAAGGGTTGCAAATTAGGGAAATATGTCAAATCCACTTTCCATGACCAAGATTGAAAAGTAGAAACAATATTGGAGCAAGTCCAAGCTGATGTTTGTGGAACCTTTTCTACAACCTCGACAACAAAACAAAAGTACTATGTTATTTTTATTGATGATTTTTGTAGAACATGTTGGATCTTCTTCATGCAGAATAAGGATGAAGTTTTCTCAAAATTTGTTGAGCTCAAGGCATTATTTGAGAAGGAGACTAGAAAGAAGGTGAAGGCTCTCAGGAGCGACAATCGAGGTGAATTTTTTTCACTTGCCTTCAAGGGTTTCTATGTGAAAGAAGGTATTCAAAGAGAACTGACAACACCCCATAACCCACAAAAAAATGGGGTTATTGAAAGGAAGAATAGAATCATAGTGGGAGCAACAAGGGCCATGTTACATGATCAGGGGCTGCAATTACATCTATCTGTAGAAGCATTCAACACCGTATTATACTTGCAAAACTAGAGTCTGCATAAGATACTTGGTATGATCACATCGGAGGAAGATTTCTTGGTGAGAGATCCTGATGTGTCTCATTTCAGAATTTTTAGAGTTTATTTCCGTGTCTCCAAGGGTTTGAGGAAGAAACTTGAGCCTACAACAAAGTTGGGAGTTTTTGTAGGATACATCGAAACTCCACACAATTACAGGGTGTATTTTCCTTCACTGAGAATGACAGTTGTAAGGAGAGATGTCAAGTTCGATGAGTACAAGGCTATAGGATGCTCTTTGGAATGAGAGCTGAGTATTCCACCAAATTAGGAGCTTCTAGCTCCAAATGGGGAGCCTCAGGATGAGATTCAAGAGGTTGTGGAGCAACCACATGCAAAGGAGTAGATAAGAGGCATACTGGATGCACCCACTTAACCATAATCTTCCATAGATGGAAGAAAGAGAACCAAATAATTTGATAGGTTGGTGCATGATGCTAGAGAGAATGTGGAAGCCCCCACTTCACAACGCAAGAAGAGGAGGTCACCTAATAGATACACTAAATACATGGCTCTCATGAAAGAGCTCATTGAGACAAAGGTTTCTTCATTTAAGGAAGAAAATGCTCAACCTATTAGGGTTGATGCCATGGTGGAAGAATATGAATCCATCATGAAGAACAATATATGGGAGGTGGTGCCGAGACTAGAAGGAAAATCAATGGTTGGTTCAAGATGGATCTACAGGGTGAAGCATGTGGTGGGTGGGAGCATCTAGAAGTACGGGGCCAAATTTGTGGCCAAAGGATTCTCTCAGGTAGAGTGAGTGGACTAAGAGGAAACTTTTGCACCAGTTGCAAGATATTCCTCAATCAAATCCATTTTAGCATTGGTTGCATAGATGGTGTGGAAAATCCACCAAATGTACGTGAATACCACCTTTCTCAACGGTGTTGTTGAGGAGGAAATTTACATAGAGCAACTGGAAGGATTTGTGACATGTGATCGAGAGTCGCATGTGTGCAAACTCATGAGAGCATTGTATGGTTTCAAATAGGCACCTCAAGTATGGTACACTCGAATCGACAGTTATATTAGTGGATTGGGTTTCACCATAAGAGAAGCAAATGTGAACCTCTATCTCATTATGGTAGATGGTAAGTTGCTTATTCTTATTTTGTATGTTGATGATTTAATACTGACGGGTGATGAGCAGTTCATATGCTCTTGCAAGGATGATCTTGTAAAGGGATTTTGAGATGAAAGACATGGGCCTCGCACATTACTTCCTTGGGATGGAAGTATGGAAAGGAGATGGTGAATTGTTTGTGTCTCAAGACAAGTATGCTACCGAGATACTTCAAATATTTCACATGGAGAGTTGTAAGCCCATGGACACACCTCTAGTTACCATTTACAGGTAGCTTGTGGGTTCACTTATGTATCTTATGAACATGTTGTTGGGCCTTAAATACACCCATGTTTTCATCATTCAATACCACCATTCATAACCTATATTCATGTACTATTACACTTATTTCACACCATAATTCCATCATTTGTCGCAAATTCACGTCTTACGCCTCATGGTTGATTATCATTAGCATTCTTATATTTTCTAAGATTAAAGATGGTTTTTCCATGATTTAATAATGACGGTTTTTCTAAGTTCATTTGTCACAGGGTTCCATTGCCGAAATTCTTCACACGTCAGTTGAATTAGTTGGTACAAGTAGAGTTCGGGAATATCCAATTTGGGGTTTCGATATTTCGGCACACTTCCAGGGAAAACCGAGGGAGGTTATTGTCCAAAATAATGTTTTAATTCCTTCCATGTGTTGGATTGCAACTAGGTAACACATGTGGGTCCCTAGGAGCTAATTAACAAATATGCTCAAAATGTGCACAGTTTCCAAATTGCGAAGTTTGACCTCGCTTTCCGTGCAATTGGAGATGAATATGAATAATCTAAGGGAATGGGTTTTTTAACCATATAACCAATTATCTACATCCAAAACCGTTTTTCCATATCCGATTTTTTCTAAAAGTTATAAATGGGTCTTGGAGGCAGTTTTATAAATAATGTTTGTTTTTCCAAAGTTCTAGAATCTTGCAAAAAGAGTTAGACAACTAACTTTGGGCACAATTTCCGAGGATCTGGATCTGAATGAGACAAATACAAGAGAGTTTTTTGTTGACAATATAACAAGTTAGGCCGCCTCCAAACATTTTTCCAAAAGTTGCCATGGTTAGGAAGATATGCCAATATCTTTGGGGTCAGTTTGTTAAAATTGTTCAATTTTCCATATTGAGGAAAATGACTAATTCACCTTGTAAATATTATAAATGGCTCAGCCATGGTTTGTATTGTAAGATTTTGGGGAGGTTTCTGAAAGGAAGAGAAGTGGGGAAGGAATAAAGGATGGATTGTAGCTCTTTTGTAATAATAATTTAATATTAATTGAATTTTGCTTCATCTTTAAATTCTTTGTAAGTATTATGACTATGTTTTGAATTTCATTTTTATTGAGTTAGTTTAAGCTTGATCCAAGAGTGGA
>APFE030882146.1:0-17263 GCA_000404065.3 Pinus taeda | reverse complement strand
AAGTCACTAACTGATCGAACGCGGATCCTAGCGTATCTGTATCCGTACCAGTTTTGGATTCGGGGATCCGCGGTTCCACCTCTTGCCTTCAGTGGATCCGGTAACATAGCTTGCCAGGTCTTTTGACTCAATAAATTTTTCTTTAAAATATGTAACACGCCCAAACGGGTCTTCTATACATGACAATGATTCAATTGACTTCATGACAAACATAGAAGCACTCAATGGGTGCTTGACCTAAAAATAAATTTTCCTTCAGCATAAAACCCATGCCTCAAGAACACAAATAATAAATTTGTTTTTCTCTTTTCATTAAATACATAAAATCACGATTACATATGCCATTATGAAGACTGAACGTAGTTACATATTTCAACACTCCCTCTTAACTAGGGAGGTATTCATAATCCATACAAGGTACTTGGACATTCTCAATATGGAGAATTCTCATAAGAAGAGTGAGATTGTTAACCCATTTGTATAGCATCGTATCATCCAACATTGTCACATAACAAGGCCTTGACTAACAACAATATCTTTCCACAAGATCAAAGCACAATGCTAGTGAGACCAATGATTTATAGATAGCCTCGTCATTATCTCTCTCGGAACACACCCCACCTAGGTTCCCTCAGAGTATGTTCCACCAGGACTATTATTATCTTGGATTCCCGAACCTCAAAGAATATTGGTCCTCTACGATGACTCTTATCTTGGATGCCCTACCACATCCTCAAAGAGTACTGGATGCCCTATCTCCTCTAGTCAAATCAGCATGACCCAACTAAGTCCTTCTAGCTTCTCAGAAGAAGATTTGTCCAATCTTGCATTTTCCCTAAGCCATTCACCCTGGTCACATGACCTAGCCAAGTCCTTCTGGCTTCTCAGGTGAATGTATCCATCTCCCTTAGTCAAATTAGCATTACCTACCCAAGTCTTTTTGGCATCTCAGGAGATGGTATGTCTAATCCTGCAAAGACATCAACACTCCCTCTTAACGAGGGAGACATTTTGGATCACGCCAAACTTGTCTTCGAAGTATACAAACATCGCTCTAGACATAGGCTTCGAGAGAATGTTTGCATTCTACTCCTTTGTGGATATGTACTAAAGTTTCACTGCTCCTTTCTACACCATGTCTCAGATGAAGTGGCATTTGATCTTAATATGCTTCAACTTGTCATGGAAAGCTAGATTCTTTGAAACCTTAACACAACTTTGATTATCACAAAATATCAAGGTCGTCTCCAGCTCCTAATCAAATAGCCCTGCAAGTAGCTTTCGAAGCCACACTACTTCCTGACTTGCAACACTAGATGTGATGTACTCTGCCTCTAATGTATTGAGTGCAATAGAAGTCTGCTTCCTGCTAAACTGGGATATCATAACTAATCCCAAGATGAAGCAGCACCTCAAGGAGCTCTCTATCCTTTGCACTCTCGACCCAATCTGAATTTGTATGTCCCTGCAACCTCACTTCACCTCCTGAGACATATCTCAAACCATATCCATATTTACATGCAAGTATCTCAACACATGTATTGTTGCAACCCAATGTATTTATGTCTGCTCAACCTTATACTAGCTTAGGGTGTTCACTGCAAAGCAAATATCTGGCCTGGTGTTAACTAGGTACATCAATGATCCAATCAACTACACGTACATCATGGGATCCACCAAATCTGAATCTAAAGCAGAATCACTCAGCTTCTTTAGATCGGTCACCATAGGTGTAGTTATGGACTTGTAGTCCATCATACCAAATTTCCTCAAAATCTGGACAATGGACTTCCCTTGTCTAAGGACAATCTCATCTAGTCTCTACCACACCTCCAATCCCAAGAAACAGTGCATTAGGCCGTGATCCTTCATCTCAAACTCCGAGTCTAACTCCCTCTTACACCCGACAATGAATCTCTCTAACCTTGTGATGAAAAAATCATCAACATATAGCACCAAGACTATTACATTCATCTGATGTATCTTCCAACATATAACAGAAGCAAGAGAAACAATAGCTCTAATAGAAGTGTATCGGGCGACTAGAGTAAACGTCACCTCATAGTCCACTCCCTCTTTCTGGGAGAACTCTCTTGCCACGAACCTCCCTTTGTACTTCTCGATGTTGACATTTGCTACATGCATAACTTTATAGATCAACTTGGAAGTCACCACTAACTTCCCCTTTGGTCTCGAAACTATCTCCCACACATAATTCTTAATGATGGAACGATACTCTTCCATCATGGTATCCTTCCAAACCTGTTGGCCAATTGTTTCCCCTTAACAGGAAGGTTCAAGATCAATAATGCGGCTCATCAATGCCATAGAACCTAAGTACCTCTATGGTCATCTCTACTGTCACTGAAAGTACCACATGGAGATACATGCTCCTCTGCATCCTGCAAAGTGTCATGAAGCCATGTTGGCCTCTTCCTAGTTCCCTAGAACATCTCTTGATGAGTTTGTTAATTTTGCTGGCTCTACTACCTCCTAATCATCTAAAGGATAAGCAATTGGAATAGAAGGACCTGTACTTGCATCCTTCAGAACCTCTTGTTCCTCATTATCAATCTCCATGTGGGACTCTCTAGACTTCCTGAATGCTACCTCGTCAAAAGTAGCATCCCAACTAACCTCAATCTAGTGTTGTCCTAAAATATAGATCTTGTAGGCCTTCAAAGTCTCATTGTATCCCACAAAATTACCCTTCTTCCCATAAGATTCTAGCTTCTTCCTCTTCTCCTTAGGCACGTGAACATATATTGGACAACCAAAGACCCTCAAATGACTAACCTCTAGCTTCACTCTTGTGAATGCCTCCTTATGATTCTTGTCCTCCGAAATCCAATGAGGACTTCGGTACTGAACATAAACTCTTGTGTTGGTTGCCTTTGCCCATAAGAACATGGTTAGATCCTAATCATGACTCATTGCCTTCATCACTTCGACAACTATCATGTTCTTTTTTTCCACAACTCCATTATGCTAAGGATTGTAAGGAACTATCCATTCCCTCTTGATCCCACCTCCTTGCAGAAATCACTAAAGTCCTTGGAAGAATACTCTCCTCCATTATCTGACCTCAAAACTTTGATCTTCCTTTCTGACAGCTGTCAAATTCTCCACATGAGCCTGGAGCTCCTAAAACTTGCTAAAAACCTCATCCTTCGTCTTCAGAAAGTAAATCCCAGTCTTTCGGGAGAAATCATCAATGAACGTTACGCAGTACAACTAGCCACCAAAGGACAGTAATGTTCCTAAGTAGGAATAAAAGTGATATAAAGCATACAATCAGTTCAGCAAATATAAAAAACGAAATATATATTAAGCACGCATGGAAATGGTGGAAATAATGACCTGCTGAGCCATTTTATTGCTTCATTGAGGGAAAAATACAATAGATAATAGAGTGGTGCACCTAGGCTTGTCTCAATGGACAAGCATGACCAAACCCAGGTGAGAAATAGTTGAACTGATGGCTGTCACAACTATTGCACCAATTTGCATTGCGCTGCCCAAAAACTAGCGTTTCTGCTATCTTTGAATGGCTGGAAACACCACTTGTCGTGCTCAGAAAATTATGGGATTTGAGCTCCTGACTCCTTGGCCTAAACCCAGAAAACCCACTTCAGCTGCAACTGCAAAACTTGGCCTGTTGGATTCTGCCTGTAAATGCTCCTGGAAAATGTCCAAAAGTGTTGGGTTGATCCCTACTGCAAATCCCCTAACTTCCAGGATGAGCTTCCGGGCTGTAGCACTTGCTCCTAAGCCCCACGAAAACGCAAAATTGGCCCTCTGCACTATCCCCAAGCCTGGAATTCGAACTGCTGGGTTGTTGGCTCTGTTGGCTCCAAAACTCTCAAGAAATGATGGCCTATTGTTGTCCTCCAAATCCCCTAGCTCTCCCGGCAAATCACTGATCTATTGTGTCTCAAACTCCTCCTGCATATTCTTCTAGTGGCCTAGAAATACACATTCCCTGTGTGTGACTAAATGGTAGTGTTGTAACAAATTCCCAGATCTCCTGAAATGCTAATGGAACTGCCTTCCTAGGGCAGGCACTCAAGGTCCCTCGAAGGTAAGGTTGAATCTCCCGCTTGAGAGATTTGTGGCTAAACAGCCAGTTGACTCGACTAAGCAACAGAACGAACAATCAAGTAATTTCGATTTTCAAGGTGAATGAATGAATCCAAATGGGAGTTCCCTCCTTTTATCTTCGCGAGCCTTCCTTGCCTCATGTGGGCCCCTCCATCCAGCACTTTGAATTCCCTCCAAGCCATTCGAATGGCCTAGTTTGAATTCCCACATGGGTGGCCCCCACCTTCCACTAGCAAACAAATTAAGTCGAATTTCTTCCTAAATCGAAAATCCTAGGTTCTTTTCCTTAGCCAAAATTGTGCAAAAATTTGTAGAAACACCCTGTTACAAATGTGTTTGAGAAGCAACATGACAATGACCTTGTCATTGTTCCACATACCTCTAAATGCACTAGATCCAAGATCCCATTGAACATATTATCATTGCTTGGAAAAGATCACTTGGCATTCATGCCAAGTGTACATCCCCTGCAAACACGACCATGTTCTACCTTGAGCTCTGGAAGACTTGTAACCATTTGCCTCAATGCAGGTAAAACCTTATAATGCAGATGAGAAAATCTTTGATGCCATAACTCACATAAACTCATATTGTCATGTACAAATGGTTGTGTTGTTCGTTCTATTAGTCTGTATAGACCTCCCTCTCGAACACCAATTACTTCTGTTGAGTCCATGCTTGAGCCCTTAAGCCATATAAGAACCTGACCTCAATAAATGCAACTCAATAACCTCTATCTTCCAGTGCTGAGATAGAGAACAGATTCTTCTTCAATCCTGGTACATACAAAACATCTATCATGTGTAGTGAATCTCCAAAATCCAGCTGAAACAAAGTTGACCCAACTCCTTTCATTTTATACTTGGTATTATCTCCAAGTTCCACGTGCAATGCTGAATCTCTCTATCAAATCAATGAAAGAATCTCAGAAGCATGTCATGTACCTCGAAGCACCACTGTCCACCAACCAAACATCACTGCTATCGGTAATAGTTCCTGAAGAAGCAAAGACAAAGGCTTTCTCCTCAACTCCTGGCTTTGGAATAGCTTCCTTCTGAAGATTGGTAACATTCTTTAAATTGTCTTCCATTTTGAGACTTAGCATCATATAGTAAGAGATCAAAAATCTAGTCAAACTGCTAAACACTTGTCTCCTAGGCTAACTTCAATGGCTGCTCTTTCAACAAGAAGTCTATGATACTGTGTTGACTTTTCTATAAGAGCACAGTGGAATAATATTTTCTGCCAGATAATTACTACCTAATGATTCTTCACATAGTATTCGTATGCCAGTGATATCATTGAGCAATTACACTTCAGAAAATATCAACAATAAATGCAGCGAAAACAGTAAATGCATTTACAGTGTTTTCTCATCAATTTTTGGCGTTTGCAATGCTGATATGCACATTTTAGCACAAAACAGCGCAAATTATAGCTTAATAGTGAATTCTATTTGCATTTAAATCATCTAGACTCATTATTTAGGAAATCCACCTTGATGTCCTAACAATTTACTCACAGATTTCTGATTTATTTAATTCAGAACAGCAGCGCAAACAATAAATGCATTTACAGTATTTTATCATCAATTTTCGGCATTTGCAATACTGATGTGCACATTTTAGCACAGAACAGCAGGAAATTATAGCTTCATAGTGAATTCTATTAGCGTTTAAATCATCTAGACTCATTATTTAGGAAATCTACCTTGCTGTCCTAACAATTTACTCAGATTTCTGATTATTTAATTCAGAAAAGCAGCTTAGAACTGTGAATTAAAGTCATATTAGCAAAACCAACAACCATAATTTATACCTTCGAGTACTTAGGGGAGCCCCCCTGTGGTTGGCAAAGCACCAACACAAAGAAACAAAGGATTAGATTAAGGTGATATTTGCCTGTATTCCCAGCACCAGATTCTTTATAGTTTTGCGGGAAATAGTTTCTGGGTGATCTTACGGTGATCTTACAATACTCAAGCTTGCTGGTATGAGAATTACCTCTGGAATTTTGTGAGTTGCCTTTGAAAATTTTGTTTCCAATTATTTTTCCTGTCTTTTTCTTGGCCTCTACACCTCTGTGCTTCTTATGCAATTCCTGTTATGTTAGATTTCTGAAAACCTAGCACCCGACACTAAAATCCCCAGAAGAAAAATTGATCTACAGATTTAAATGCACAGCTAGGTTCGTAACGCAAAGAAAATTAACAGCAAAAAGCAAATAGCGCCACTCTCAATCACAAAAATGACACATAGTCTACCCAATCCAAGTTCTTAGTTAAGCTCTAAACTTACTTGGACTCCCTTCATGGGAAAATGACCCAACTGACGAATTACTTACAACATTGGATCTGATCCAACTGATCAACCCTCCTTGGCTGATTTGGATCCCCTTGTTGCCCCTTCCTCAGACCCAACACACTTAGAGATAAATCTCTCTCAATCTTGTGTTGTTGTATTGTGACTTCTCCTTCTCCATAGCCTTGTTTTATAACTTTACATTGAGCTAAATCCCTAATCCTAATCTCCAAAGTGATTGATGGAAGAGATTAGATCTCGCCTCACTTGAGATCAAGGATAGAGATTAAAACATAATCACTAAAGTAATTGATTTTATTTTTCCTACGTTTTCCTAAGTTTACTTTAGCTCAACAAGCCAACATAATAATTATGTCTTTTTGCTGAGTCTAACTTAAGCTAAGTTACAATAGCAACTTACCCACACTAGAGCAAGTGTTCTAAGATCTTAGGTGACTTCTGCACACATAGACACTTTGGCCTATGCAGAAGTCTCTACTCGAGATACAAACATCAATACTCCCTCTTAGCGAGGGAGGTACTTTTGCCACCTAGAACTGACTTTGATCCTGCATCTACAGCCTTGGTTGCTGATCCAAAATGGATTTTGGATAGACTCCTAAGTTTAAGTCTTCCTCACAAAGGAAAAATGAAAGTCCAAGGAAGTTCCTGGAACTAGCCCCATTGCAGAGATCATCTCATTCTGAATCTGCTGCAACTTGAATGGGTGAAAATGGACTTAGAATGCAAAAGTTAGGGCAGAAAAAAAGATGCCATTGGCTCTTTGGAAAAAGACGCAAATCTTCAGAAAAATGGCCTAAAAGGCTTTATGAAGAAAATCGCATCGGAGGAAGGCAGGCTTAAGAGAAAAGGGGAAGCACCCCCAATTGCCGATCCCCGACAAATCGGGTCGGAGGAAGGCACATGCACATATAACACAAAGGCGGGACCGAGCTGAGCGTTATGCCAATCGCTGATATCGGCAAATCGGCATCGGCGATGGCCATGCCATGGGGTTTGAAGCAGGACCCCACGCCGTGCGATATCACGATCGTCGATATCAGCAAATCGCAATTGGCGATGCCACATGCACAGAACCCTGGGTCCATGCAATACACGATTGTGATATCGCAAAATCGCATCGGAGCAACACCATGGAGCAGGGCCTGATACCTATGGGGCTTGCGATATATATCCGGACCCGATGGGGTTATGAATACCACTTTATAAATGTTTCAAGTCCACCATAATAGTCGTCTTGTGATATTTTAAATGTTTTAATATATTTTTAAATATAAAAGGAAACCACAAAACAAGCGGGATTTCGAGAGGACTGAAGGCGGTAAGAGGTTTTGGTTGGGCTCCGCCCGAGCCCATATATTGGCTGCCACGTGTCCAGGCCTTGGAGAGAGAAAACCACCATTTTCGGGCAGTTAACTCTCGTACGCATGGGCCGCCCGAAATGAACCACAGTCGTTGGATCTAGATCTTCTAGATCAACAGTGGAGATGCGATAAGCGACATAAAGGCAGACCCAATATGAGTTATAAAGCATATTTAAGGGATTTTCAAGTTTGATAAAAGGCGTTTATGCGGATTTTTCAGCATTTTCGATGTATTTCTCTGTGTAAACAGAGAAATGATATCTTTGGGATTTCAACGCGCCAGTGACCTTTTCCATTACGGAATAGGTGGCCACCTTCCCCGGAGACGTTATGCCATGATTGCTAACGTTCAGAAGCGGACTCGAGCGGACAGAGACCGAGAGCCAGTGAGCCCGGGAAGAGGAAACAAACAAGCAGCGCCAATTGGCTTTAAAAGCCATGAATGTCAGAGACAAAAGGGGGTTGTTAGAGTGTTGTTGAAACCAAGCATAGGCAGCGTTGAGACAGGAGCGCAGAAGGCTAAGCCAAAGCAGGAAGCTAAGGCAAAAGAAAGCAGCGTAGAAAGCAAAAGCAAATGCGTAGAGCAGCCAAGGGAGTCACTTCGAGGTCAAGTGAAAATCCAGAGAGCTGTACATTGCTGAGAGCCAAAGAAGCCAGATCCAGAGAGCCAGAGCCAGAGCCAAGAGCTAGAGCCAAGAGCCAAAGCTAGAGCCGAGAATCAAAAAGCCGAGAGCTTCAAGAGCTAGGGGATAAAATGGTGTCTGAACCCACTGTTTCTGTGTAAAACAGCAGGAGTTGAGCCAAGAGCTTGTAAAAAGGACTTATACCATAATCCCAGAGAACCTAGTCGAGTTGACTAGAGCTCAAGGAGACGTAGCCCAAGAGTTTTGGGTGAACTCCAAATTAATATTGATGTTCATGTCTCTGTTTTATTGTTGCATTGTCTCTGCTGCTTTATTTATTGTTATATGTATTTACATATCAGTTTGAGCACATCAACTTACAGCACAACAACAGAGTTTAAGGCATATAATCAGTTAAAAACAAATAACAGCATACACCTATATTGTCAAGCATCTTTTATTCTGCATTGGTTAATCAATAAGACTTTGGAATATTTAAGCTTTGGAAGTGGGAGAGGTTCTTGTAAGTTAGACAAGAAGCCTTAGTGCCCCATTTTCAGATCAGTTGCTCTCTCTAAATTAGAATTCTTTCCTACCCTTTGGTCTGGAAAACAACCTTGAATTATGATTGTTCTTGGCATGGCTCCTAGAAGCCTCCTACTTTGAAACATCCTATAAGGTCACCTCGTAAAAAGAGACCTTCTTGATAAATTTGGGGGAATCTATCAACTACTCCACTCCTTAACCTAAAGGTTGACTCCCTCTGAGTTGCTCAACCTTCGGAGATACCTACTCCTTGTTGTCTATCACTAGTATACTTCGTTCCTTCGCTCGAATAGGTTAGCCCTTCAACCTATACATGTTGCTCTCTAATTCCAGAAATATGTCCCTTATTAAAGCTAGATCCATTCGATCTAATCAGTACCTTCCCATCCTGGAAAGCAACACAAAACCGCTTATTCTCCATCATGGAGACTGAGAGAAAACTCCAACTGAAATCAAGCACCCACAACACATCCTTCTCTTCCAACCTACCTCCTGACTCATGCTGGAATATCAATGTTCCAACTCCTTTAACTATATGTTTGGCAACATCACATGCAATTCTAAGTCCCGCTCGGTCAGGCTCTCGAACTAACTCCCATGCTCCTGTCATATTCCTTGGGGTTATTGTGAAAAATCGGTTACCCGATTCCTACTGCAGCAAACTAATTATATTTCACCTACTTGTTAACTTAATTGAACAATTTACTTGCAATTTTCTACGGCAAATACTGAAATACATACACTGCAGCCTACACCAAAATAAAACTGCGGAAACTAAACACTGCACAAGAGAGAAATAAACATCATACACATCTACACAGTTATTTTTGGACAAATGTCCCCGGAAAAACCCAGTGTGGGAAAGTCGGTGCAACAACTGAGGGTTTGTATTATTAAGCAGTAGTAAATTTGAGTACAATTTGTTGGATGCCCACCTGGCTATCCGATACAGAGAGAAACTAGGCAAAACAAATGGTGAGATGATCTCACCCTGTCACTGGAAGAACCGACACTAATCTGCACTGGAATTGAGCCTCTGCATCCCTTCTGCGTCAGCTTCTGTGCAACACTACATCAAACCCACGCAGTCTCTGCGTCACCTCTGTTGGGACTGTGTTGCCCCTCCTTCTGATCCTCTGTTGGTTGGAACCTTTAGCTCTCTGGCCTCTCGATCTCACACCCCGAATCCAGCACTAGATTCTGATGTTCCTCAACAGAATTTCGATCTCCCTCTGAGGCTTTGCGCTGCCACAATATAGCTCTACGTGGAACTGCATCAGCCTTTCTGAACATCGTTCTACCCTCTCTTCCCTGTATTCTCCAGCACAAGCAAAACTTCCCTCCAGATACTATCCCTACCCCTCACTGCAAGAAATCACTTCAAACTTCCCTCTGACAACTGCAACGTTGCTCTCTTCAAAAATTTGATCTCTGTCTCCCCTCGATGTGTGTTCCAAATGCCCATCAATGTCCTTATAATCTTCCAGTTGAGTATTTAATGTCCCAAATGAAGAAAATTTGGAACAACCCCTTCAGATAAGTTTTCTACTCACAAACAGAAGATTACCATGTAAAATATCACATATAAAATGCATGTAATTTCTATAACATGATAAGCGAAAACAATCTCAGCTTTATTATAATATATCAATTGCGGTTTTACACGCTGGAATAACAAAATCACTGAGATGGCTAGCCTCAACAAATCTACAATAATGCCACAATGGGCCTCCCAAAACAACTGAAAAACAAATCACTACAACTTGTGAACCCTGAATGGATCCACCAAGGGAAGAGATGGGCACTTGCCCACTCTCATAGAATCAACCGAGGGTTTATGTCCTAAGGCCACTGCTAAAATAGAGAACCATGTTCTCAAACCTCTCCACAAGAAGAAATCTCAAATTCAAGATGTCCCAAATGCTCTTCTCCTCCTCTTTTTATAGATCTGATGGATAGATCTCCAAGCCTCTAGAAGCATCTTATTTTATTATTTTATTGTTATTCTAGAAGCACCTCCATTGACTTTATCTTAAGTGACCCCTTTTTGTTTTATTTCATTTTACTTAAGTCACTTTTGGCCCATGTCCTCTAATTAATTATTTTTCCTTAATTAAATGACTAATTAAAGTCATTTTTAACTAAGGAAAATGGTAAATTGCCCACACTCTCATCGGCCACTGGAAGTCACTTCTCAGCATCCCATCCTGTAGATCTTCTCGTTTTGGTTCCAACGAGCTATTACACTGAGGTGTTCCATCAATTATTTACCTCGAAATGTGTCATGTCCCTTCCCAAATGAATTTGTAACAGGTTTTGTCTCTCCACAATTTTGTACAAATTTTGTTAAGTGAAGAACCCAAGCAATTTTGACTTAGGGACTTCGGAGAAATGAAGGCTGGATTAATTTGCTAGTGGAAGGTGGGGGCCACCCACGTGGGAAAACACAGGGAAATTCGAATTGCCTTGGAGGGAAATCGTGTGGTTGTTGGAGGGGCCCACATGAGGAAAAGGGAGGCCCATGAAGTCATAAGGAGGAAGAGCTCCTCACTTGGGGATTCATTCATTATTGCATATCGAAATCACTTGACTATTTGCTCGAGCTGCTTAGCCACGAATCTCTCAAGTTGGAGATTCAACCTTACCTTCGGGGGACTATGAGTGCCACCCTAGGAAGGCGTTTTCAAAGCACCTTGAGGAGCACCAGGGAGGATTCATAGCCAGCACATTCAATGACAAACCAGCAGTGCGTATTTCTGGGCCAGCAGAGAAGGGAACACGTAGTTGTGGTCAAAGGTTCATTGGGCCAACGCTTGTCATAGGAACCTGAAGAGTCAAAGGATATTAGGAGGCCAACACTTGGGAGGAATTTTGAAGTAGGTGGGTGCAGCAATTGGGTAGTTCGAAACTCAACCTTGGAGGACTATGCAGAGGGCAAGACTGGGCATCATGAGGGTCTTGACGGAGAGAGCGACAGCACCGGAATCACATCAGGGAAGGAAGGAAATTCATAAGGGCTCTCATCTCGATGATTTGGGGCAGTTTTGGAGAGTTTTCCCAGCTTCATTCAAACAGGTCAAGTTTGCCAGTTTCAGCAAAGGACGGGCTCCTTGGGCGTAGAATTTCAGAAGTCTGAACTAGGCCAAACCCTTCCTAGATTTTGGTGGGTTTTTGCTGAGAATCCGAGAGCTAAAGTTTTATAATTTTCTGGGCACAGGAAGCAACGATTCTAGCCTTTTTGTTCCACTAGATAGCGTAGTTTCTAGGCAGCGCATATCAGTGCTAGAGCAACAGTTGCGCAACCCTCAGATCATCATTTGCTCACCTAGGTTTTGTCACGCTTGTCCTTGGAGACAAGCCCAGGTGCACCATTCCATTTACTATTGTATTTGCACTTGATGGTTTAATAAAATGGCTCAGCAGTTCTCTATTTCCAGCGTTCTCATGGTGCATGATGTTTATTTCTCATTTCCGATTGTTGGATTGTCTGTTTGCATTGTTTATCACTTAATTTCCTAGTTAGGAACATTACAGTGGTATCAGAGCCTAGGTCATGGCTCAGCCATGAGGAGTTTCTCCTATGAGAGAAGGGGACCAACAGAATATTACATACAAGAGGCAGAGGTACCGAAGCAAAGAAAGAGAGCAGGAGATCACTCCAAACACTTTGGATAGGGGAAAGGCAATATTAGCAGAGGAAGACATGGGAGAGCCCAAGAGCCGGGAGGAGATGGCTTTTGATAGCCTCTTGAAGGCTCTTAATGATCTACCAAAGGGGCAGAACGAAATGCTAGAAGAGATTAAAATGCAGAACCGGGAGAGAACCACCCCTAGGGGATTTCGATTTGGGGAAACTTCAGGGGCCTCTCAACAAGTCGATCACCCTTCACTTGCAGCACAACCTCCATCTGTGAGTGGGCCAACTCGAGCCACACAGCCTTCTTTCGTGCCTTTGGCACGGATTGAACCAGCAGGGGATGAAGACCCTTCACAAATGGGAGAACACTTCAGAGAATGACAATCCGCAGACTTCAAGGAAGCACTCCCTTTAAGAGATTTCTGCAAGCTCAAGCAGAATGAGAAGAGCAAGGGTTACGAAGGACAAGGCACGCAGAGCTATGAGTTGTAGAGGACAATAGGGAGGATGTACTTCCCCACGTACGATAGCACTACCAAGTGTACTGCTCGGGCCTGGGTTGAGAAGATGGATAATTATTTCCAACTTAACAGGATGACAGCGCTAGAAGCCATCAAGATGGCTACACATGGAGGGGGAAGCCCACGACTGGTGGTTTCATGGCTTCGCCACCCTGGGGCATGCCAATGTGACTTCATATGAGGATTTCGCTAGCAGGGTGGTAGAGCACTTTGACCAGAGGGATCCAGAGGCTCACTTCAAGGAGCTAACCCAACTTCGACAAACAGGCAACCTAGAACAGTACATATGACAGTTCCTGAGAGTTTTAGTGATGGTACTGGACCTATCAGATGCTCGGACGGTATACACCTTCATAGAGGGCTTACTCGAGCCCCTGCGTGGACTAGTGAAGTCATGCAAACCCTCCACGCTGCAGGAAGCAATTATGTATACCAGAGATTTACAGGGGGCCATCCCCAAGACACAAGCACCCTTTCCTACACGTACCCCTTTTCCCCAGAAGGGGAATGACACTAGACCCCCACCTCAAAGAACCACCCAAGGATGGGGGCAGTTGGACGATGAGACACGGAAGGACCTCAGGAGGAGGAAGTTGTGCTTTACTTGTCGGGAGCCCGAGGCACCAGGCCATCGGCGCACTGTTGGCAAAGCACATTACATTGAGGTATTTTGAGATAGTGACCAGGAGGATGAGGTGGAGCAGGAGTGTGGTATGGGAGACAATGAGAGTCCAGCAAAGAGGGGACCACCACCACCTCCTCCACAGGGGGGGGGCATCCTTTGCCCCATCAGAGGGAGTCCTTGCTTCTTTGTGCGAGGTCCACAAATTTCTGACATTGAGGATCAGAGGCACAATACAGGGGCAGTGGATGTTAGTCTTAGTTGACGGTGGGGCTACCCACAACTTCATAAACGCCCAGTTAGTTCATAGGAGGGGCCTCACCACGACCGAGTTTGAGGGCTTTTCAGTCTAGGTGTCGAGTGACCGTATCATGCAGTGCACTCAGTAAGTACCCGCTTTGACAATACCCATGGGGAGCTACTCAATGACGGACCATTTCTTTGTGGTCAATGTGCCAGACACCAACGTGGTAACGGGTGTCCAGTGGTTGTACTCCCTTGGGCAAATTACCACTGATTGGAAGAAACTAGATATGGAGTTCATCGGCCCAGAGGGAAAATCAGTGGTCCTTAGAGGCATGCAATCACACCAACCATAGATAGTCTGAACACATAGGATGGAGGCAGATCTGCGACATGGAGACTTAGCATGGGCAGTGGAGTTGAGGGTTTCAGAGGTTGGATGGCAGGCCCAGCCACCACCTCCAGACATACAGTCTTTGTTGGACAAGTACTCGGAGGTCCTTTCGAGATATCCCACCAGGGCAACCACCAGATAAGTGATTCGAGCACACCATTGAGCTGGAGCCAGGTGTGCAGGCAGTGATTACCACCCCTTATAGGCATCCTAAGGCCTATAAGGATGAGATTGAGCAGGCCATCGAGGAACTGTTGGCATTGGGCCACATCAGGCCAAGTTCCAGTCCTTTTGCTTCTTCAGTGGTGTTGGTGAAGAAGGATGGAACCTTGCGCATGTGCATGGACTACCGGGCCCTCAACCGGAAGACATTGAAGAACCGGTACCCCATACCCTGCATCGATGAGTTGATGGATGAGCTTAGAGGAGCCAAGTACTTCTCTAAGGTAGATCTACGTTCAGGGTACCATCAGATCAGAGTGAGGGATCGGGACATCCCCAAGACAGCTTTTCGATGCCATTATGGGCACTTTGAGTCCCTGGTGATGCCATTTGAGTTGACCAATGCCCCGACTACCTTTCAGTTGTGTATGAACCATCTATTCCGGAGGCAATTAAGGAGGTTTGTATTGGTTTTCTTCGATGACATCTTGATATACAGCAGGACCTGGGAGGAGCATCTCCAACACTTGGAGGAGGTGCTACGTATTTTGGAGGAACAGCAGTTCTATGCCAAGCTATCCAAATGTGAATTTGGCCTTACCGAGATGCTCTACTTGGGGCATATCACTGGCGCAGATGGGGTAAAGGTCCATGAGGAGAAGATACGAGCTATCTGTGATTGGCCAATACCCAGAGATGTGACATCGTTGTGGGGCCTTTTGGGCATCTGCACATATCGCCGAAAGTTCGTCAAGGGATTTTCGCAGTTGGCAACTCCCCTCACAGATTTGACAAAGAGAGAGCCTTTCGCATGGACAAATGGAGCACAGACAACTTTTGACTGCCTCAAGGAGGTGATGAGCAGCTGTCCAGTTTTGGCACTTCCGGACTTCTCCTAGCCCTTCATCGTTAAGTGTGATGCATCCAGGGTGGGAATTGGAGCAGTACTATCTCAGGATGTGCACCCCATTCCTTTCGAGAGTCGGAAGCTCTTACCCCATGAGAGGTCATATTCTATATATGACAAAGAAATGTTGGCCATTATGCATGCCTTGGCCAAGTTCCAATAGTATTTGGGGGGTAACAGGTTACAGGCGAAGACTGATCACAATAGTCTTCATCACTTCATGGGGCAGCAGGCCTCAACGACAGACAACAAAGATGGGTCAGCAAGGTGCAGGCCTATGACTTCGACATAGAGTATGTGCGGTGGGCACACAATGTGGCAGTTGATGCCCTATCCCGAAGACCCGCAAGTCTATCACTCATGAGCATTTGCCATGATTGGAAGGCCCAATTATTGGTTGAGTATTCTAAGGAAAGGAGGACACGCGAGATTCTGGAGGGTACCCACGCAGATGAGCACTACCGGGTGATGGATGAGGTCATCTACTACAAGGGGAGCATATTTCTGGTTCCCAACTCGCAGTTGAGGGAGAGTGCTCCAGGCAGCACTGACTCGCCATTGTCAGGGCATCGAGGGTTCAAGAAAACATACATGGCGGTCAAGGAGCGTTTCACATGGAAGGGCCTCAAGAGGGACTTCTTGAGGCACATACAGGAGTGTGAAGCATGTCAGAGGAACAAAGGGGAGCTGATACATCCTACAGGATTATTACAGCCACTCCCCATCCCTGAGGGGAAATGGGAGAGTATCTCCATGGACTTCATCACATGGCTCCCCACAGTACAGGGCAAGGACTGCATCTATGTAGTACTTGATCGGTTGACCAAGTATGCCCACTTTTTCGCAATCCCCGCCAAATATTCGACTTCACAGGTTGTAGAGATGTTCTTTAGGGAGATCTTCCAGTTACACAGGCTTCCTCAGAACATAGTGAGTGACAGGGATAGCAAGTTCATGGGAGGTTTTTGTCAAGAGCTCTTCAAGTTGGTTGGTACTGAGCTCACCCCTAGCACAAGCTACCACCCCCAGACAAATGGCCAGACAGAGTGAGTTAATTAGTGGCTGGAGGGGTACCTAAGGAACTACCTAACTGGGCAGCAAAGCGCTTGGATTCGGTGGTTGCATTTGGGCGAGTATGGCTACAACACCACACATCACATGTCCATCGATATGACTCCTTTCCGTGCCTTGTATGGTTATGATGCATTATCTTTTGCTGGCATTGTTTTTGGAGATAGTCGGGCCCCAAAGGCCAAAGATTGGATCCAAGAGAGCCAAGATATCCTCAAGGCTCTCAAGGATAACTTAGTAATAGCGCAAAACCAGCAGAAAATGTATGCAGATAGGCACCAAACCGAGAGATATTTCGAGAAGGGGGATTTTGTGTACCTCTGGTTACAGCCATACAAGCAGTCCACATTGAAGCAGAAGGGGGCCGAGAAGCTACAACCCCGTTTTTATGGACCATATAGGGTAGTCAAGTGAGATGGGGAGATGGCCTAAGAGCTGGAGTTGCCTCCACGTAGCAGGATTCACAACATATTCCATGTCTCAGGCCTTAAAAAGGTGTTGGGACAATAGGTGACAGCAGCAGTGGAGTTACCCCCACTAGATGATGAGGGCCATCTGGTTTTGGAGCCTGAGGCCATTTTGAAGAGACGAAAGAGGAAGTTGAGGAGCAAGACCATTAGGGAGTTCCTCGTGCATTGGAGGAACCTATCAGATGAGGATGCCACTTGAGAGGGTGAGCACATTCTAGAGCACCCAGCACTGAAGTTGCTTGAGGACAAGCAACATTTGGGAGGGGAGGACTGTCATGTCC
>APFE030882143.1:35754-49447 GCA_000404065.3 Pinus taeda | reverse complement strand
TTGCAAATCCAACAAAAGGAAGGAGGAATCTTCTTATCTCAAACCAAGTATCTCAAGCAGATTTTGAAGAAATATGGCTTGGAAGATGCAAACCAGTATGTACTCCCATGGTTACAGGATGCAGTCTCAGTGCAAATGATGAATCAGCAGCTGTGCATCAACCAACCTACAGGTCTATGATTGGAAAGTCTACTTTATTTGATAGGTACCCGACCAGACATCATGCATGCAGTGGGAATAGTTGGAAGATTTCAGGCAAATCCAAAGGAAACTCATCTTAAGGCAGTGAAGAGAATTTTCAAATATCTTCAAGGAACTCAAAACTATGGCTTATGGTATCCTAGAGATACAGATCTCACCCTTCATGCTTATACATATGCAGATTGGGCTGGAAGCGTGGATGACAGGAAGAGTACAAGTGGTGGTGCATTCTTTATGGGTTCCAGATTAGTATCTTAGTTCAGCAAGAAACGGAGTTTGATTGCTTTATCTACAGCTGAAGCAGAATATGTGGTTGTTGCATCTTGTTGCACCCAAATTCTATGGATGATGCATACTTTGCAGGTTTTTCAAATCACTTGTACACCACCTATCTCCATCTTATGTGATAATACAAGTGCAATCAGCATTTCAAAGAACCCAGTCATGCATTCAAAGACCAAACACATACCGATCAAGTATCACTTTCTCCGGGAACAAGTGTTGGAACAAAAGGTTAAATTGGAGTATGTTCCTTCTAAGGAACAAGTAGCTGATATTCTCACCAAACCATTTCCCAGGGAAACTTTTGAATATCTCAGACAGAAGCTAGGAGTAGTTGATGTATCATCTTGCTGTTAAATCTTGTCTGTTTCAGATAAAAATGAGTGTACGCGTGTTGGATGAGGAGGATCCGCGTACATACGTTGGTTTGTGCAGAGAAAGTCGCGTATATGGAGGCTTGATGGATATTAGAAGAAGCAGGCTCTGGTTGAAGATATTCTGATGTGGGTCTGACAGAGACCATCCGGCACAGGTTCAGGGGGAGCAGATAATCATCTATTAATGTATTGTTGGAATTATCTTAGAAGTTTTTGGTTCTAAGATATTGTTGGTTTCAGGTAGAACAGAGGCAGAGGGAGAACAGAAGGAAATCTTGGTTGATGATCTGAATGGTGATTGACAGTTGCTGCTGCTATCAGTTGTTGGTGACTTTCATAAGTCTTGTCTTAAATAATTCGTCTCTATGTAATGTATCTTTTTCTTATATGGTGTCAAGGTCATGTAACGGCCTATATTGGTTTCCCCACTATGTCTGGGATGAAGATGTAATGTATTTGGTCATCATATGCAAATTTCTGATGTATTCCCACTTGGTTGGGTGGATGATCCCCACTTGGTTGGGTGATGAATGTATGTATTGAGTCTTTTGGTGATAGGAAGGTATTTTACGGTGCATAAGTCTTGGTTCTTCTTGAAGAACATCTTTTTGTAGCTCTTGCCTACAGTCAAGGGGAGCATGGTCAGCACAGTAGGACAAAGATTTCAGCATGTACTCAGGGGGAGCACAACCCTTTGCCCTTGATGACAAAGGGGGAGAATGATCTTGAGGATCTTGGTGTTGCCATCAAGTCCAAAGGGGGAGATTTTTGGCATTATGGCAAAGGTTTGGAGCTATGGCACAGGTGTTGTCCTTGATGGCAACTCAACTTGGTGATAGATCTTAGTTCAGGCACCCAGAAAGAAGAAAAAGTCATATACGCAGGTTCATCTAGACGAAGACGCGTATACATGCGGGTTATACATTACAAAAGCGCGTATATGTTGGGGAACTTACTTTTGGTCGATGGTGGTTAGTTCTTGGGATTTGAACATGTTGTTTTGGACCATGGCGTCTCGTCAGATATGTTGATCCCTAGTTTTTGGGTTCATGGTATTGAAATGTTTTGGTTTTGGACCATGGTATTGTGGAAGGCCTAAGACTATAAAAGAGGAAGGAGATCTTGTGGCAAATGATCATCTGAATTATTATTGAATATCTGATAAAGGGCCAGAGCTGGTATATTGGTAATTGGGTTATGATGCAGATCTGGATCGGAATGAAGGAGGAACCTTAGCGCAAAAGGGATAAGTTCTATTCATGGGTCATAATCTTTAATCTTGAATGATATTATCTTTGTATGATTTTGATCTGCTAGATGTGGCGCTTGCTTGATCTATAATCTGGGTTAACTAGTGATTGAATATTTGAAAGAGTGAATTATCCTTTATAGATATGTACGCAGGTTCATTGAAGAAAAGGTGTGTATACACGCAGGTTCAGTAAAGTCAAGTCGCGTATACGCAGGTTGTTCCATACGCAGAGGCGTATGCACGCCAGTTTCAGGCTGTTGAAATAGCGTATTTACTCTAAGTTGTAATTTAGTTGCCTCTGTCTATTGCTGTTTGGTTTCTAGTACTGTGTTTTGGTACAGCTGTCAGAGAAGTATCTACTTGATTCAGATCTAATTGGTGAAAAGGAGATTGGTTGATGGAGAGATTCTTGATGATTGATTGATGTTCATGGATCCAGTCTGAAAATTTATGAAACGTGGTCCCTGGAAGAAAGAGAAGGTCGTAGCCTTCTGTAGGCTAGCACCTACGTACTAGTATCTTGGCTAGTACAAGAGCTAAAGGGGGTTGTAGCTCCCTTCCAGGAGAAGCTGGAGAATGAGAGAGGGTTGTCGCTCTCTGCAGGTTGCAGCCTGCGTACTGGTAAAGGACTGCACCAGTACATTGTAAATAGAAGTTTCTAATTAAAGAAAGATAGAGACGAATTGCAGCATGTGGTTTTCACCCACATTGGGTTTCCACCTTATATCTTGTGTTCTTGTGTGTGGTTGTCTTTCTGCTCTGTTTTATTGTCTCTGGTTACTGGTTATTTGATTATGCATCACAGATTAACAATCATCATCAGAAAGTTAAAGTAAATTAAAAGTTTGCTTTGTATACGCGGGTTTTCTTCTGAATAGTTGCGTATATACGCGGGTTTAATTAACTGAAGTAGCATATACAATTTGGTTTTAGAAAAGGAATATTTGACCTAATAATACTGATTCACCCCCCCTCTCAGTATTATTTCCAACAATTGTCTTGGGTGCTGAATGGCTCCGCACACTCAGCCCAATTACAATGGATTTCTAGGAGTTATATATGAGCTTTAAGCAGAAGGACCACATGCATACCCTTCACGGACTCCAGGCAGGTACTCCTTCTACCATCAACTCGCATCGGATGGAAAAGTTGTTAAAAAAGGGCCACCATGGAGTTATTGCCCAATTTAATGCCATCCAGGCCTTCGAGCCCATTACTCTTCATATTCATCCTGAGATGCAACAGGTCTTAAACAACCACCCGCAGGTCTTTGACAAACCTCATGAGCTTCCACCCTCTAGAGGGGAACATGATCATAACATCACTTTGGTCCCAAGGGCACAACCATCAAATGTGCGCCCATATAGATACCCTTTCGCCCAAAAGAATGAAATTGAAAAAATCATCAAGGAACTCCTGGAAGCCAGTGTCATTCGTCCTAGCATCAGTCCTTATTCATCACTTGTGGTCATGGTGCTAAAGAAAGATGGGGAATGGTGCATGTGTCCAGAATTCAGGGCCCTCAACAAGCTTACGGTCAAAGATAAATTCCCCATCCCGGTTGTTAATGATTTGTTGGATGAAATAAATGGGGCTCAATTCTTTACTAAGCTAGATCTTCGCTCGGGCTATCACCAAATATGCATGAAAGAAGTAGACATTCCGAAGACTGCTTTTTGAACTCATGAAGGCCATTATGAATTCCTGGTTATGCCATTTGGTCTTTGTAATTCCCTATCCACTTTTCAGAGCCTCATGAATCACCTTCTCAAACCATATCTCAGAAAATTTGTCCTTGTTTTCTTTGATGACATTCTCATCTAAACCTCACCTGGGCAAAACATCTTCAGCATGTAGATATGCTCTTGCAACTTCTCTGGAAGCATAAATTATTTGTCAAATTGTCCACATGATCTTTTGGCATGAAAGAATTCAAGTATTTGGGCCACATTGTGGGGCGTGAAGGTGTCAGGGTGGATCCCCAAAAGATTCAGGCAATGTAGGATTGGCCCCAACCAAAGACCTTGAAGAGTTTGAGAGGATTCTTGGGTCTCATCGACTACTATCACAAATTTGTCAGCAATTATGGTCACATTGCTAGACCCCTCACTCACCTTCTCAATAAAAATTCATCCTTTGGACTGATGAAGCACAACAGGCGTTTATAGCTCTCAAACAGGCCATGTGTTCCACTCCCATATTGGCACTACCCAACTTCACCAAGTCTTTTGTGATTGAATGTGATGTTTTAGGTATGAGTATTGGGGCTGTCTTAATGCAGGAAGGTTGACCCTTGGCCTTCACCAGCCAACAATTAAGTGGGAAACATCTGGGACAATCTACCTATGAGAAGGAGATGATGGCCATCTTACATGCAGTGGATACCTAGCGACCATACTTATTGGGGCGATGTTTCCAAATCTGCACAAACCATCAAAGCCTTAAATATTTTTTGGAGCAACAGTTATCCTCACCATAGCAAAATAAATGGCTAGCCAAAATGCTGGGATATGATTATGAGATAACTTACAAGAAAGGGTGTGAAAATGTCGTAGTAGATGCTTTATCACGCCAATTTGAGGAGGACAACACCCTACTAGCAATATCTCTTCCCATTCCAGATTGGATTGAAGAAGCTCACACGGAATGCTTTTCACATCCTTTGCTCTCCCAACTCATTAATAACTTGCGAGCAGATCCTAATTCCACAACGGGCTACTCTTGGAAGGATGAGATTCTTCGCTAAGGACATACTAGTGATATCACCGACATCCACCCTCAAAACGCGCAATTTGGCAGAGTTGCACTCATCTCCCACTGTAGGCCATGCATGCTTTCAGAAGACTTATGCTCACACTCATCATTCCTTCTTTTGGACAGGCATGAAAACAAACATTCTTACTTTGTAGCTGAATGTGATGTGTGTCAGCGCCACAAAGGAGAAACAATCAAGTCCCCAGGAACTTTACAACCATTACCCATCCTTGCCTCAATTTGGACGGATGTTTCTATTGATTTCATTACTGGACTTTGAAGTCCGGCAACAAGGCAGTCATCATGGTGGTTGTGGACAAACTTTCTATGTATGCTCATTTTTGCGCCCTACCCCACCCTTTTACACCCACTTTGGTGGCTCAATCTTTCATGGACCAGATCTTCAAATTGCATGGCATGCCCACTTCCATTATGCCTGATCGTGATCCGATCTTCACTAGTAACTTTTGGTAGGAACTTTTCAAGCTACAAGGCACCCAACTACAACTAAGTACTTCCTATCATCCCCAAACTGATGGTCAAACTGAAGCCGTCAACAAATGTCTGGAGACCTACCTCAGGTGCTTCACTTCAGAAAAGCAACATCAATGGGTACAATGGTTATCTTTAGCTGAATGGTGGTATAATACTAACTATCATTCCGCCACCAAGATGACTCCCTATGAAGCAGTTTATGGTCAACTCCTCCCTTCACCTACTTCTTATATCCCGGGATGCTCTAAGGTTCAAGCAGTGGATCAACTCCTATAGAACGGTGCAACCATGCTAGCCCGTCTCAAAGATAATCTCCATCAAGCTTAGAATCACATGAAGCAACAGGTAGGCCAACATCATTCGAAGCGCACATTTCAAGAAGGGGATAAGGTATTCTTGAGGCTACAACCATACAAGCAAACATCCCTCAAAGATAAGGGTCGTCAGAAATTTTCTCCAAAATTCTACGGACCTTATCAAATACTTCAACGCATTGGCAAAGTCACCTACAAGCTAGTCTTGCCACCCACTGCAAAAATCCATCCCGTCTTCCATGTATCATGCCTCAAGAAAGTGGTGGGAAACAATTGCAGAATTCAAACCAGTCTACCTGAATTGGATGAAGAAGGTTCAATCTAGCTCCAACCTAAACAGGTCCTTCACAAGAGAGAATGACCTCTGTGCGGTCGCAAGATCAAGGAAGTCCTCGTCAAGTGGAAAGACACCTCTCCGGAAGATGCGACCTGGGAACCAACCATTATTCTTCAGCAATTTCTACAGCTTCAGTCTTGAGGACAAGGCTGTTTTTATGGGAGAGGGCATGTTAGGGTCCAACCCTAACCCCCTTATTTATGTAATAGGTTCGAGTCATAGTTATAGTTAGTTAAAGAGTCAATAAAGCCCATATTAATAATTGTAAGTGGTTGACCCACATTTAAATAAAGGGACCACAATTAATTGCAAATGGGCCATGGTATTAGATAGATGGTATTAAGAGAACCATGGTACTGACCCATGGTATTGCATGTATGAATCCTATATAAAGGATAGAGACTCCCCATTGAGGAGCATCGTGTCTTATTTTGTAATCAAGCCCTGCTCTATTGGAGGTTTCCCCCTCGAAGAGGCAAGTAAACATTGCTTTCATCTCTAAATAATAAAATACATGCTGTTATTTCTTATTTTGTTCTGTGTTCTGGGTTGTCTTTCTTCGTATATTCGGTATTCTGGCATCTTCTCGCAGATCAAGAGCATAACAAAATGCTTGAAAACTCAATCAAATTCCAAGCTATAATGCAAAATGATCCATCTATCCTTTGCTTGGTCTAATGACCATCTGAGTGAACAAAGGAATGTCTCCAAATGCTCTCAATCAACATCCCAATCACTTTCCTACTGGAAAATGTCAATGCACACTAGAAGATTTGATGATGCCCACTGGCAGATTTGTTGAGTTCGTCAAAACTTTTAGTCTGACAACCATCTTCAATTCCATTATCGTTTCTTCCCTTTTTCAATTGAAAGGAGAGACAATCATTTTCATTTTATTTTTGAAGTTAAGGTGTAGGATATTTTCTATTTTTAATTATTCAGGCAACTTTATCTTTACCTCTGTCTTAAGTATATTATAAGACTTATGTAGCTTCTTTAATTCTAGATTCCATTTCCAAGGGTTTATCCATCCATAATTAACTGTTATTTTACTCTTCTTCAGCATTCGACATTTCTATAATAGATGATTTATTTTCCCACAATGAAGACAAGGATGGAGGTTGAAACATTTACTCTCCATATGATCATTTCTCTTACAATGGTTACACATAACAAGATTCTAGACATTTTCTAGAAAACCTGCATTTACAAACTAAACTAGTTTTGAGAAATTTGGAACATAAAAAGTGTTTTCCTTGTTTTATCCCAAGCCATGCTGATCTTTGTTGAAAGAAATGTCTTCTCAATGTCTGATCACCTTCTTTGAAACATCATTTTCTTGTTGTTCTTCACACCTGCTACTATTGCTGATATTTTGTGCTTGATTCATTAAGTCATATGTATCACATTGAGCATCAATCATCTCTATTGACAATTCATTTGTATCACATGCTGCATAAAACTTTTCAATTAGATATTCAATACTACTAGTTGCATCATTTTCATTTATTAGCACAACTTGTTGGATGAGATCATCTGTGTCACAACTTCCATCAACCTGGTGGATTAGATCATTTGTTTCACAACTTTCATCAACACACTGAATGAGGTCATCTATTTCACAAATTTCATTTGTTGTTTGGATGAGGTCTTCCGTGTCACAAAATTCATCTATCTTTTCAGTACATCTTGCATCAAGTAGATCTTGTTTTTGCCTCAATTTTATCTAGAGTGAATTAATGAGTTGTTCTTTCATATCTAGCTCATTTTGAGGATCCTTTGCTTCTACTAGCGTTTCTTCCATTTGATTAATTATGTTTTGATTTTGCTTTAACTTCCACTTAAGTATATCAATTTTGTTGTGAAATTCATGATTGCACTCTTGAAATTCTTTAATTTCCTGAGATGCATTTTGCAAGTGCTTTCCTCCCTTACCCATTATGGCATTTAACATGCTTGTTTGTACTCGCTCGCTTGCTTTTAAGACTTGCTCGATTTTTCGAACTCGCTCGCTTGAACTTGTTTGCTTATACTTGTTTTCTTGAATTTCATGCTCACTTGTTCTTTGATTTGCTTTTATCACTCGATTTGACAAGTTTAGGGTGTCGGCTAACATAAAAGATGCGCCCACTTTAATGAGATTTACAATGTAATGAGGAAATGACTTCTTATTTGACTATTAAGAACTCAACCCTTATCAATTTTACTTAATGACTAGTTGAGGGTGTCGAGCTCAATGGATCATGCACTCAATTATAATCAATGACTCTAGCTTGACCTTGAATTTGACTTGATTGACTTTAACTCTTTACTCACTTACATTACAAGTGACTTCAACTCTCAACATTCCATGGAAAATGACTTCAACTTTGTCTTTGACATCACACTCTCAAGACATTTCATTAAATGCCATTTCATAGAATTTTGATATTGGTAGTATTGAAAGTTTTGGAGTCAAAATATGCCAAATACCAAATAAAGAGAATAAAAACTAATATGAAAAAAAATTGTTGCTTTGGCCTCACCGAATAGAAAGAGTTTTCATGAAGAAACATGTGTTTAACTCCCCTCAATTGGACACGCAAGACTCAAAAAATTTGTTCCACCACAAGATTCCTTATTGTGAGGATTGCAATGAGGACATGATCTCATTTGATGGTGCAAACAAATCATAAATACACTCACACAGAAGTGTCAATATGCCACACAACTTCACCTTCGATGCAAAACATGCTTCAGTTGCACTCTTAAATAGTTTAATTATAAGAAAATTGAACAAAATCAACCCCCCAAGTGTTGAAAAGATCCTTCATCACTGATCTGGTCAATTTATCTTTGCGTTGAATTTGAGTGGCCAAAACACTGCAATCATCGAACAAATCATAGAAAATAATTACCCAATTTTTTTTTCACTGGTTTTGATTCATTCTGCGTTTTAAACCTTCACACACTCTCCCCGCATCATTTCACATGGGAAATTTCCACAACAAGCATCTCCCAACAATATGCATGATCTTTCAAACATTAGCAAAGGTTGAGATCATCTTCTTCCACCTCTACTTCATTAAGAGTATTCAACTTGATGAATCCTACATGAAAATTCACTATTCCACACAACCTCTTTCGACATGCATGTATCACTCTAAACTACGATGACGGCTAATTGAATTACCATGGTATTAACAGGCAAACTAGTTGATTTTATTGCAGATTGAGCTCTTTGTTTACCAATGTTTTGTGCTGGAATAAAATAATTAAACAACATAAATCTAACCTTTGAGTAGAGCGCAAGAATTCATCATCCCATAAAGATGATCACATCGACTCACGTGAGTAGAGTTTTCTTATCTCCACGCCTGGAATATGGTCATACCAGAATAGGTTGTGGTGGACTGTAATAGTGATCAAAAGGTGTAGAGAAACAAATAACCAGGTACTTATAATTGGAGATCCTACAGTAACTGTAGCTTCATGTGCTGACCTGCATCGAAAGAGAATTGAACAAATGAAGATAAACACTCATTACCTTCAGGATTTACAAGTCTTTGGAAACATTACTCAGGTGCCAATGATCCATGTTGAGCAGCTTATAGTTCCATGCCAGAAAGTAAGTAAATCTTTGGGATTTAGTGGTTCTTTGGAGCAAGCAAACTGATTCAACTATAAACAAGTCATCTCAGATTTTCTTCACACTGAACACTCCACCATACACACTTCTAACTTATAAAAAAAACATACACTTTGCCAAACTCAACCTCCTCCAAATGCAACTCACCAGGGCTGTCACATCAATTAACTCAGTGTTTAATAATCAACATGATAGTCACTCCATAGACACTTAACAATATTTGTCTTAGTTAACGTTCACATTGGTATCTCACAGACCTTCGGTCCATAATACAACTGCCCTTTGATTACATGTTTGGTTAACAGATGTGGGGATGGATCCCACTATTCTTCAAATTAGTTTTCAACATTTCACTTCCATCGCACATTTGGATAAAACCTTGAGTCTTGTAGACCAACAAGGTGAGTGCATGTCAACCATACACATAAATAAAATTCATCTCAATTCAATTTGATGAAACCCAATACAGATATGATTAGCCCACCTGTCACTCTCAACGCTGGGCAACCCACGTACACCTGGATCCGATCTCTAATAGTTCAGTCTGTAACTTTCACTTGCAATCTATGACGAACATGCTCAACCCAACAAGCTTTGCAAAGTGAAAAATTATTCGCCAGCAGTTCGTTATACTCATTCGTATGCAACTTAATCTACTCGTTCGTACGCTGCTCAAAATTGCTCAACATTGGCTCTGATACCAAATAAAGAGATTTAATAAAATAAAAACCTAAATTAAGAGAGACTGAACCATGGCAGAAAAGGATTCTCAAGCCTTAATCGATTGAATTAATAAAGAATGATAATTATACATTTAAATACATCAAGATTATGTCTCAAGATAGTGCGTCTATCTTGGACACACAATCACTTTGGTTGAGTAAATATCTCAACCACATACCAATCTAGGAGCCTAACTAGTTGGAGAGATCTCTCAACCAACTAGACCTAGACAAACTCCCAAGTTTGAGGAACAATCTCATTCTAGAATAGACAAGTAGGAATTATTCCAAGTTTAATAATTTATTATTTTCGACTTATTGATTGTTTTATGAGAGTGTGAGGCTAACAAATGTGTCTATCCCTTCCTCTCAACTAGTGTAGTATACCTAGGAGGGATATTATGGGGTGTAAGCTTCATACATACAATACCATGGGTCTCTCAATACCATATATCCAATACAATGGGCTTATCACATTATTGCTAACTACTTGTGGTCCCTTACATGATGCAGGTTAACCACTTTATTAACTATGACCCATCACATTATTACATTATTCCCTTGTGTACCTCCCTCTATAACCCATAATATCCCCCCTAGGTATACTACAACTAGGGAGGATATATCAACTAGACTAAGCACAATATTCTTGTTAGGAATATATTTTTTCAAGATGTTAGCTACCTGTTCATCAGTGGTGTAGTTGCAACACTCCATCCCGCACTAGCTTTTGAATGTAGTGATACTTGTTATTTATGTGCTTTGTCTTTCCATGAAACACTGGGTCTTTAGACAACCTTATACAACTGGTGTTGTCACAATGTATCACTGTAGTGTTCATCAGTCCTTCAAACAAGTCAGACAACTTCCTCAACTAGACAACGTCTCTGCTTACTTCACAGGCTACAACATATTCATCCTCAACACTACTCAAAGTAATTGATTCTTTCTTTCTGCTCATCCAAGAGATTTTTGAGGATCCCAAATTAAAGCATCATTCAATATTTCTTCTTTCATCTTGCTCACTGCCTCCCGAACTGGAATCTGTATATCTAATCAAGTGGACATCATTCCTTTTATCATACTTCAAGTAGTAGCGGATTGTTCCCTGTAGATATCTCAGTATATGTTTGGATGATATCCATTGATCATGCTTGGGTTCTACCTGGAACTAACTAAGAACATTCACTACAAAACGTATGTCTAGTCAAGTATTCACCAAGTACATTAGGGAGGCAATCAATTGTCTATACTTGGTCGGATCCACTGGGTTTGACTTAGAACTTCTTAGCCTCCTCAATTTTGTGATCATGGGAGTTGTCATAGCTTTTCAATACATCATGTAAAATGTTAGGTCCCTATAATACTAGTGTATTCCATTATTATTATTATCATTGTAGCCCCTAATTGTTATTGTTGTGCCCATATTATTATTATTGTGCCCTATAGAAGCCCACTATTGTTATTGTTGTGCCCTTACATTATTATTGTTATGTCGGCTTTGACTATATTGTGACCCTTTAGACTCCTATATATAGGAAGGAGGTCTTGTCATTTGTATCATCCAAGAATTGTTCATTTGTGTAATGTAAAGGAGGTTTCCCCCTATAAGAGGTTGATTTTGAAGTTGTTTCTCTATATTTTCTTCTATTTTGTGAGTTGGTTGCATTACAATTTGTATCAGAGCTTTGGATTCTAGGGTTTCGCTGCTTTAAACAGGTCATCGTAGTATTTTCACTATAACTTTTTTTCTACGATGTTTCTGAAGCTAACATTAAAATCCATTTGAACCAAAATATTGAGGAAGCGCAGGTCTAAATTTCAGATCTTGTCTCACTATATTTTTGGAGATATGATCCAAGGAAGTTAGAGTTTTTGCAGGCTCTCGAATTATATCTCAAACAGGTGACCTGGGGAAAATCGTCATAACTTTCTCTCTAAGCATCAGATTAAAATTTCGTAAAAATTTATAGAAAGAGGATGGACTATAGTTTTCTGTGTATCGGTTTCAGGTCCAAAGGTCAAAAATGACACATGTCACGTCATACAAGTTCGCTCTACTAAACCAACCTATAATCAGGCCATCGTGGGAGATTTGGAATAACTCTTTCTTGGAGAATCCAATCGTGATCAGAATTGCGAGGTTGGAACGAGGACTCAGAGGGCTACCACATGATGCAATCTCATACCTTGGAAATCTGAAATTGCAGAGATACAACTTATTCAATATCGAGATCCTACAAAGCCAAAAAAGGTGTGTAGTCTTTTTAAATTTTTTCATAAGTTTGGTTTGAAAAACTAGTTTGAAGGAATTCAAAGGACATAGTGAAGCATAATTATCATTAATTGATGCCCCAAAGAAAGAAAATGGAAACACCTAGTAAGAAACCTGAGAGTTCTAGCATGAATCATGAAGAAGACGAAAAAATGCAACATGGTATATCAAAGTTATGAGACCAAGTGCAACAAATTTCACTCTCACAAAAAGTAACGAAATCTAAGATGGATGGGTTAAAGAAAGGCATGGAAGCTAAGATGGATAGTTTAAAGAATGACATGGAATCTAAGATGGATGGTTTAAAGAATGGCATGGAAGCTAATATGGATGGTTTAGAAGTAACTTTTGAAGATTTGAAGAAAGACATGGAAGGTTTGAAAGGAGGTTTGGCAAAGTTGCTACAAGAAATGTTTCCAAATGGAAAAAAGGTGGTAGAGGAAACTCATGATGAGAACAAAAGAAATGTTAGTCATGATTTCATAGACTCTAATGTTGGATTGAAGACCCACCATGTTCCAAATATTGATATGAAGAAGTTTGATGGCAAGGATCCCGTAACATGGATACTATAGATGGAGCAGTATTTCGATCTCAATAATGTGCAAAACACACAAAAGGTACGCATTGTGACTTTATATTTGGAACCCAATTAGTTTGTATGGTATCGATGGCTTTGCTCTCGTGAACAAATTGTCACTTGGGAAATTTTTACGGAGGAAATGATAGCACATTATGAGGATACAAAAATCAACACCTTTTTTAGCTAATCAATATATCTAAAACAAAAAGGTTCAATGGTGAAGCACATTGAGGACTTCCAAAAATTGAATATAAGGGTAAAAGATATTCCAGAGGAGCATAGGATTGATGTCACATTCATAGGGACATTAAAGGTTAGCATCCAACATGAGGTTTTCCTTTGGAAACCTGATTCATTAGAGAAGGCATTCAGGTTGGCAAGAAAAATTGAAAGAAAAATTATGGCAACAAGGAAGCCTACCAATAGCAACTATGAAGATGGAAGTGTTGTTTCTCCTAGAATTCCACAACCTA